>JAVKPL010010674.1:0-46348 GCA_032173675.1 Gastrolobium villosum
TGAATTTTTTTGAATTTTAAATTTATGTGTAATCGCGCATTTTAATTTACAAGTATATTTGTAATTTAAATTTTGTAATTTTGTTCCTCCAAAGTGTTATGGAGTTTCTTTAATTATTTGTAATTAGAGAAATAGGCTAGTGGCGTATAGACGACAAGCGGCCGTTGCTTAAAGAAGCAAAAAGGACAAAAGTGCGAGCACCATGGCTATCTCAATATAAACTGTTTATATGTATGTATGATTAGAACGTCTAGTATGCATAAATTGGGCAAATCGCGTTTGTATGGTTATTATGTTTGTCCAATAACGACTAGTGTATACCGATAGATGTTTGACATAGGTAACGACTAGCATGATAACTTACAATATGCGTTTGATGGGACCTAATTAACCCCAAGATAAAAGGAACCCTTAAAAGGAATAAATAATTAAGCATATGATTATCTCCCACCACCAATGCTACTCAAAACTCTTCTACGTAGTGGTGCTCCACAACTCAGTTGGGACCCACTATTTCGTTGGGCTAGAGTAGTGTTTGAAGTGTAAGACACTTAGGGTGCTGGTTTAATGCTTAACTAAGACATAAGTTGCAGGCACAGCCGGGCTTATGTGCTTAGGGTAATGGTGCTAGGTTGGTTGCATGAGATGCACCACTAAGTGACAAAGAGTTGTCAACCTAATGTTAAGAGAGGGTATGAGATACTGTTGATAAAGATCAACCCTTTATTTAAATTAATCTTGCGGTCTCAGACGAAGGTTAAAATAAATAATCGCACTCTTAATCCCACTAAGGTAAAATCTAAAGTAGATTAACCCTAAGTCAAAAGGAAGGGTCATTGACTTAGATAAAATAGTGGGAGGGGCAAATTATTTCAAGTCTTTAATAATTTGCTTTTAACTACATAACCGTATATTAACTAAAACTATCTTTACATCCTTTTCAGCTTATAGTATGACTAATCCACTGTCACTGCGTTCAATACTCGATACGAATAAACTGACCGGTTCGAATTTTATGGACTGGTATCGGAACCTAAGAATAGTTCTAAGGGCCGAAAAGATTGCCTACGTTTTAGATGCTGTAATACCCGTAGCTCCACGGGAAGGGGAAGAAGGGTTTGCGGAATTTGATTTCGTAACCCACCAACAACACTTGGATGACAATGTGATGGCAGTATGCATCATGTTGGCATCCATGTCGCCTGAACTGCAAAAGCAGCATGAGCATATGGATGCTCCCTCTATTATCGTACATCTCAAGGAGTTGTATGATATTAAAGGCAGGCATGAGAGGTATGAGGCCTCAAGAGAACTGTTCTCTTGTAGGATGACTGAGAGCATGTCTGTTGGCAGCCATGTTCTCAAGATGATCGGGCTGATTGAGAAGCTAGGAAACCTAGGCTTCATCATGGATGCCGAGCTAAGTAATGACTTAGTCCTCACCTCACTTCCACCTTCCTTCAGTCAATTCATCATGAATTACAATATGCATGGGATGCAAGTGAGCTTGCCTGAGTTGTTAAGCATGTTAACAACAGCTGAAGTGTCTATCAAGAAGGATAGGACACAGGCTCTTTTGATTGGTGGGCCTAGCAAGGCCAAGGGAAAGGGTAAGGAGCCTGCAAAAGGTGACCCCCTTAAGCCCAAAGGAAAATCCAAGAAGAAGAAGGGTAAGAAGGCACCTAAAGACAAGGGTGATGCTGAGTGCTTCCATTGTGGCAAGAAAGGCCACTGGAAGAGGAATTGTCCAGACTACCTGAACAATGTGAAGGACAAGAAGCATGGTGATGCTTCTGCCTCAGGTATTTTCATGATTGAGATAAATTATTCTTATGCTAATCCATCCTCATGGGTATTAGATACCGGATGTGGTTCTCATATCTGCAATATGTTGCATGTACTTAGGAGCCCAAGGAGATTGGATAGAAACGAGGTGGATCTCCGCGTTGGTAATGGAGCAAGAGTTGCTGCTCATTCAGTTGGAGATGCTGACCTTATTTTGCCTACGGGCCTTTTACTGCATTTGAATAATTGTCTTTATGTTCCGCAAATTTCTAGAAACATTATTTCAATTTCTTGTTTAGAACAAGATGGATATACTTTCAGTATTAGGAATGGTACTTTTTCTATCATTTTGAATGATATGGTTTACGGTACTGCTTCTTTAATAAATGGATTGTATGTGTTGGAAATGGGAAATGAAGTGCTCAATATAGATGTGAAACGACCTAGGACGGATAATCAATCTTATCTATGGCACTGTAGACTAGGGCACATAAATGAAACAAGATTGTCTAGGATGCATAGAGATGGATACCTGGACTCCATGGATTTGGAATCCTATGGACAGTGTGAATCTTGTCTAGCTGGGAAAATGATTCAACAAAAGCCCAAAGGGCTTGAGAGTCATAGGGCTAGTGAGTTATTAGAACTCATTCATACTGATGTATGTGGCCCAATGTCTATTGAGGCTAGAGGTGGATATTCTTATTTCATTACCTTTACAGATGACAAGATCAAGATTTGGGTATATATACCTAATGAGATATAAATCTGAAGCTTTTGAAAAGTTCAAAGAGTTTAGGAATGAGGTGGAGAAACAGCGTGGCAAGATGATTAAGACATTACGATCAGATCGTGGTGGTGAATATTTGAGCCACGAGTTTCAGGGTTATCTGAGAGAAAATGGAATTCTCTCACAATTTACCGCTCCTTACACACCACACCAAAACGGTGTCTCCGAAAGGAGAAACAGGACCTTGTTAGACATGGTTAGGTCTATGATGAGTGAGACTCAACTTCCAAAATCGTTTTGGGGATATGCCTTAGACACAGCGGCATACCTTCTAAATAGGGTACCGTCTAAATCTGTTCAGACCACACCATATGAGATATGGAGTGGTAAGAGACCCAACCTGAGTTACCTCAGGGTATGGGGATCGCCAGCTTATGTCAAAGCATTGACATCAGACAAGCTTAGTGCTAAGAGTACTAAATGTCTATTTGTGGGGTATCCTAAATGTACTAAGGGATACTACTTCTACTCCATGGAAGAACACAAAGTGTTTGTGTCAAAGAATGCTGAGTTCCTTGAGAAGGATTTGATCTCTCAAGGAGGCAGTGGGAGTAAGATTGATCTTGAAGAAGTGCAAGATCCACAAGAACAGATTGAGGAACCCGAGTCTGCTCCGCAGGCGACGATCTCCAATGGAGAAGTAAACACACAACTCCGTAGATCTACGAGGGTCATCCATCCACCTGAAAGGTACGGGTTTGTGATTGAGAATCAGCAAACTGTTGAGGATGATGAACCAAGTAACTACGAGGAGGCGGTCAAAGATGTTGACTCCTCAAAATGGCTTGAAGCCATGGAATCTGAAATGGATTCGATGTATCAGAACAAGGTATGGACCTTGGTTCCTAAACCACAAGGAATAGTTCCTATCGGTAATAAATGGGTCTTTAAAAGAAAGACTGATGCAGATGGCAACGTTCAGACCTACAAAGCTAGGTTGGTGGCGAAAGGGTATCATCAAAGACAAGGAGTTGACTATGATGAAACTTTTTCACCAGTTGCCATGATCAAATCTATTAGGATCATGCTTGCAATAGCAGCATACCACGACTATGAAATTTGGCAAATGGATGTCAAGACCGCCTTCTTGAATGGGTTCTTGAAGGAGGAAGTGTACATGACACAACCTGAAGGCTTTGAAAACAAAGATCAGGAGCATATGGTATGCAAACTACAAAGGTCAATATATGGGCTAAAGCAAGCATCAAGGAGTTGGAATATACGTTTTGATGAAGTCGTTAAGAGTAACGGTTTTATCAAGAACGAGGATGAACCTTGTGTTTACAGAAAGGTTAGTGGGAGTAATGTCGTCTTCCTAGTGCTCTATGTAGATGACATATTGCTAATAGGAAATGACATCCCCACATTAAAAATAACGAAAGAGTGGCTTTCAGAAAACTTTACCATGAAGGATTTGGGAGAGGCAGCCTTTATACTCGGTATAAAGATCTATAGAGATAGATCCAAGAGGCTGCTGGGTTTATCTCAATCCACGTACGTTGACAAGATGCTAAAGAGGTTTAGCATGGAAGGCTCGAAAAGGGGTTTTCTTCCTGTCAGTCATGGGGTACACCTATCAAGGGCTATGTGTCCTAAGTCACAGCCTGAGAAGGATCGCATGAGTGGAATTCCATACGCTTCGGCTATTGGATCCATCATGTATGCCATGATATGTACGAGACCAGATGTCTCATATGCTTTAAGCATTACGAGCAGATACCAGTCAGACCCTGGAGAGGGTCACTGGACGGCAGTCAAAACCATCCTTAAATACTTAAGAAGAACTAAGGATGCGTTTCTGGTCTATGGTGGGGTTAATAAGTTAACAGTGAAAGGGTTCACTGATGCCAGCTTTCAGAGTGACAAAGATGACTGCAAGTCACAGTCAGGATTCGTATTCACCTTAAATGGTGGGGCAGTGTCTTGGAAAAGTTCCAAGCAGGAGACAACAGCAGACTCAACGACAGAGGCTGAATACATAGCTGCTTCAGAAGCAGCTAAGGAGGCAGTGTGGATCAAGAAGTTCATAAATGAACTAAGGGTAGTTCCGAGCGTGGATGAGCCCATACAGTTGCTTTGCGACAACACTGGAGCTATCGCGCAGTCAAAGGAACCTAGGTCTCATCAAAGATCTAAACACGTGCTCCGCAGATATCATTTGATTAGAGAAATCATTGATAGGAATGATGTAAAAATGGATTATGTTCCCACAGACGATAACCTGGCCGATTCTCTGACAAAGGCTGTTTCTCAGAGAAAACATGATAGTCATTATGAGGCTTTGGGCATACGACTTAGCATATGGGTGTCCTAGAGACAATCTTTTGATTAAATAAAGGACACTAGATGTAGAACTTTGTTTGTCGCAAATAAATGAAAGCACTATTTATTCAGTTTCATATTGTGTCTCGATATTACTGTTAATATTATATGAACGAACTGGATAAACCCTTGGAATAGAACAGGTATCTCTTGAGTATCTGTGATGAGATCACGATCATGAGGATTCAAGGATATTGCATGTCTATTCCTAATCATATGTTCCTAGTCTAGAGACACTGAGTTTGGGGATCAGTGATCTCGAGTAAAGACTAGTACGACTTATCTACTTGTATATGGATACAAGGTAAAAGACCTCATGAGCTGCAGATATGGAGATATCTTAGCTAAAGTCGTGGGTGGACCTATAAGAGTATAGCTCACACTGAACAGACCCAAAAAGAGACTCTATGAGGAAATCTCACAGATAGTGTCATTAGAGTAATCTCTTTATGTTTGGGTGTGTCTTTCCTTAGACCAGAAGTTATTACCTAGACTGTGTTCTTGAAGGCATGTTTTGATTGTATACCTCGTCTGCCTGAAACATGGAGACTCATAGGTATACTGTTGGGCGTGTCCTTAAAGGGCACAGGGCTAGGGTAATAAGCTGAAGGAATTCGTCAAATCTCTCTGAGAGATTAGGTTATCTGTAAACCGGAGAAATCGGGATGACATTTACAGGGACTCGGGAATCTATGCATAGTAAAAGAGATCATGAGATGATCTGCCTTTAGAGTCAGTAAATTGAAGATTCCCTATTTCGAATAAAGCTTACCCTAAACCGCAGGGGTTGATACATTTCCTTACCCTAGGTTAATGGGAAGATAACCGAGACGAAGGGAAATACATACGGTAACCAAATATGTGTAATAGGATGATCAAGTCATTAATCTGACTAGTTCTGGGGCAACAAAGCATTGCTAGTGCTCTGTGTTGTCATTAATTGGGTTGTGGGCTTGTTGGGCCCAAACCCAGTTATGTCATTAGCTAAGTTGGACCTAATGGGTCACACACTAACACCTTGTAGTTATGATGGACTAGCTTTAAAGGTATTGGGCCTAATAATGTTATTAGCCCAAGAAGCTGTTTGGAAGCCCACCTAAATGGGTGGGTGGTGCATGGAGTTTAGTAATGGGCTTGGATAGTCCAAGCCATTACTAATTAATTTAATTAGTTAAATTAATAATTAAATATTTGAATTTCGAATTTTGAATTTGAAATTTGAATTTTGAAATTTGAATTTAGAATTTGAATTTCAAAATTCGAATTTTGAATTTGAAATTTGAAATTTGAAATTTGAATTTTAAAATTTGAATTTGAATTTGAATTTTGAAATTCGAATTTTGAATTTGAAATTTGAAATTTTGAATTTTGAATTTTGAATTTGAATGTTTGAACGTTTGAATTCAAGTGTTTGAATTCGAATTTGAATTGGTTTTGAAAAGTTGTTTCATAACAAAAGGATAAGACAGGATCTTATTGGAGCATATTCCTTGGATGAAGAAGCATCTTTGGAGGCTCTCCCTAGGCTGTTTGGTGCGCCACTTTTAAGTGATAAGAGTGTTATCTTATCACTTAAAACAAACCTCCATTCAGATTTGGTGGTTGAGGGAATCAGTGGGTAAGTTGATTCAAATTTTGAATGCAACTGCTCAATGTATTTGGACCCTTTATAGGACTGAATTATGCGCATGAAAACTATATACTATATGATAGTTTATGAATTTAAGTTTAAATTAATTTGAATTTAAATTCATGTGGATAAGATTGGAGGTTGTTGGCAAAGTTTATTTTGCAACAGCTCCACCTTATCACACTGTTTCATGCGCAACTTTCAAAGGAATTTGAAAGTTTGTTTTCATTTTGAATGAATGAATTCCCTCCTCCTCTCCAAAGGGTGCGCATAAATAGACATGTTCCTCACCTTAGGTTTCATTGGAAAACCAAGCCAACTCTCCTCCTCTATGCACCATTCTGTAGGGTAGCTCAGTACACCTTTCCAAACAGGATACCTAGCCTCCACCCTCACCACTTGTGCGCATAGCAAGCCTCATTGTGGTGTTCATCTGGTGGCTTTCAAGAAAGAGTTCTTGCATCATAGACGAACGGTGGTGTGGATCACCATTAGAGGGTTTGAACCCTTCAAGCCTGACATCTCATCTCCCTGACTGATCAGGCCAAAACAAGGTAACATCATGCTGTCTTAAAGCATGAACCTATGAGTGCATGTATGTTCCGCAGTAAAATTTTTGTTTTACACCTTACATGCATCGGCCTTCAAAGGCCAGTTTACTTTCAATATCCGGATATCTCCAAGCCCTCTTTGAGTTGATATGTACGCTATCGAGCTAATATGTTAGAGATTATCATTTCTTATTTCAGTTGTTTTTGCTTTGAGACATTGATTGGGCTTTGTTTCCTTATTTGGTGAGCATGAGAGTTGTCAATGCCACATTGACTATGTTATGTTTATTTAGTCTTGAGTTGTATAATGTATTAGGATATTGTCCTAAAAAGAATTATTAAGGCATGAATCTTAAATGTACTAAGGATCATTGTTTTACAAAGCTCATAAATTAAACACATGATTTGCACAATTATTTCTATATGGCCGAAATGCACACACAATTTCCAACAATGACATCCTGTGCCATTTTATTCACAAAAACTTTACTTCAACTCCAGTCGATCTTAATTTTTGATTTGTTATAATAGACACATGTATCTTTAATTTGTAATAAACCACACTTCATTTGGAGTCCTATAGCTTTAGATATGATTTTTCTAATACAGCCCCCCCAAATTGACTTATAACCAAGTTCATGTATCTTATTCACTTCTTTTGATTTTCCCACCACTTGAATCTTAAATCTAATCATACCACGACTTCAATTTCACTTTGACATTAAATCAAACACTTATTTTACCCTAAAAAGAACACCAGATGACCGATTGGTTCTTGAAAAATTATTAAGCTCACATGCTTGTTTTTAAAGACTTTCAAGCATAGTTTTACATAGTTTTAAGATAAAACTTCAAACCACATGAAACAACTTCATATTTCATGATTAAACCAAACCCTAACCCATCATATAATACTGAATAAAATAACTTCCAACCATCAAAATCAAGATGTAATACCTTATTAAGCTTCCTTATAAACTAGGCAACATTTTCCACCCAAGTACTTGTCAAAATCCTAACTTTCTCTCTCTAGGTGAATAGTATCATCCCTCTTTGAATGAGTGTATCTCTCACTACAAGGCTCCTAAAGAAGAAAAGAAAGAGGATTTAGGTTCACAAGACCAAAGGCTACAACTTTTGTGTAATGAGTTTTCTCCAAAAAGTGGCTTAAAATCCAAGAACATCAATGGCTTCTCTCACTAGTATAGGTTCGGCCATATGAAGAAGAAAGGAAGGAGAAGGTTTCGTGGGACTTAGAAGAAAGAAAGATGACCACTTGTGTAAAGGAAAATGTTTTTTTTTTTTTTTTTTGGTGAACAAGGAGAATGTTTTAATTTAGCTTACTTATTAAGTTTTGAACTTTTTACACAAGCTTAATTCCTATTGGTCCTTAGATTTTCACAAACCTTGTCATCATCTTATAAAAGACTCTAGAATCCTTCCAAGTCACTTATCAACCTCACATGTAGAAAGAAGACTAGAATTGCTTTCTTGTCTATTTAACACCTTTTGAACATCCAAACTTATCATTCATTGGTCCATTTCTTCAAGAGTAGTCAAACTTAATCCTAATTGGTTGGTCTTCACTTAACTTTGATCTTCTTGAATATAAACATACAAGTCACAAAGAAACTCATGCATCAAAAATCATGCAAAGAATTCACAAAGTTAAGTTATGTTACTAACTTGATAACTTTGTATACATCTTTGACTTAAATCAAATTCCATTTGTTTATTAATTTTCATACTTTGACCTATTTTTAGAAATTAATCTAGACATTGTTTGGTCATAATAAGATCACTTTGAACCATAAAATTAACTATAAAATTTAATTACATCATTAGAATCAAGCTTTGACCTAACCTTGGTCAATTACCAAACTAATCCTGACTTTTCACATAATGACATCTATGTCCCCACATATACATTATACTTATATTAAGGTCGTATTACACTTGTCTGACATAAATTGTATTCTTGTATATCTTGTTATCTTAATTTCATGATCAATGAACCGTTACTTGACATTACTTGTCACGATTTCCTTGAACACAACTATTTGATTCCTTGTAAACTTGACTTGATCTTTTGAACACTTGGTTAATTTTCTTGTTTAACCTAACTTGATTTTGAGGTTTGTTAGTATAATTTGTAAGAATTTGTAAACTGAGTTTGTAAATATAACTATTCTAAAAAAAATGTTACATTATCTTCATACTTTTTAGTTTAGAAAAATGAATAAAAAGTATATTAAATTATGTATTTTTAATTTTATAATCACGAAAAATGATAACTTAAAAGTCATGTGAAAATAAGAAATATGAAAATGTGATAATAAAAAAAATATAAAAATAAGGTGTTCTTTGTTGCAATACACTCCACCTCATTTGTTGAGCGTCCACTCATTCAATAAGGCTCTTCTTCGCTGTCCAAACAAGGTCAACTCACAATTTTACTTTTTTTTAGCTAATCCAACCCTAATTACCTTTTTGAAATGACCCGGCTTCCCCTGGTATCCCCCACAAGCTTCTACTCTTTGAGCCGGCTATGAGACTAATTCGAAGTGTGGGACGGGTTAAGGATGAAGATATTTAACACGTGGTGATCGAATCGAGGCACTTTCATTTCCACTTACTCAGCTCTCTTACTACCACCATTTGATAACTAACGATTTTACTACCTTGTGTTCCCTGTTTGTAATAGTCATTGTCAATTTTGTTGCAACAAACTTTGGTGTTATATAGTGGAGTAAGGGTAATGAAATGATTATAAGAAAATTGCAAGAAAACTCTTCTCTCTCTAATTTTCTCTTCCTTATCCTATTTCCTTATTCTCTTGCTATTATGCTATTCTTTTCAAGATCTAGCAAAAAGGTTCCTTTGCAATGGTGCTTTCATCTTCGATCTCACTTTCTTTGTCTCAAAACTTTCACTATAGTGATATTCATCAACCTTTCAATGGTACTTGACAACATAAGGCCAATCTCCATCCTTAGTTTCAAACTCTCAATCAATCCGCAATTAACCTTATTGTTAAGCTCTTTGTTGCACTTGATCGATGTCAGGCATGATTTCGTGCTGACATTGCCAAGTTTAGGATCGAGATGTGCGTTGACTTCGCAAAAGCTAGGGTCGCGCTGACTTAAGGCGAGATTGAACTTGTGGAGCCTGTTGTCCATGCGTCTGTGGCAGATCTAGCTTGTCAGAAGTTTGAAGATCAACCAAACGATTATTGTGCTAATGTACGCTTGATCAATCTGGACGAAGACGAAGACCACTCATTGAATGGTGTGGGTACGGATGCCCAACTCCACCCTATAGCTTTAGTGCCTCTATTCTCAATGGTGATGTCCTTCCTGCCACCATTGCCAAAGCCGCCAAATGATAATCACAATCCTTACCCTCTTCCATTGACCACGAATGACGCGACTAACAATAATCATGTCTTAAAAGTGGATCCTCCTCACTTCACATATGATGACCAGAACCATACCGATTGGTGGGGATAAAGGTTGAGCACATGATTTGGAATTTGTAAATGACGTGAATGAAGTTTTGATTGTGGTTTCATTGCCTCTCTACGCATTTACTCATGATTGTCCTTCCACCATGCCTTTGACTTTTAGACTTGAAGAAATGATTGAGGATCCTAGTGACCTATGTTGGAATACAGGGATTACAGTTGACCTAGGTAGCATTGCTAGGAATCAATATAATATTATTTTACTAGCACAATTGGTCCACACACTTTGCATTTTACTTGGACCAAGTTATTGGTCGTGTACGCCTGGAGTGTCGATACGATATTTGCGTGAGACTTGTTCGATGAATTAGTTATGCAAATCATGGTGGTTGGGAATCCCTATTCACTCATCCAACAAATGATATGTTTGGATTCAAATATTCATTGTCTCGACATTACTCTTAGTGCTACAACAGATGTTAACAAAGAGGTTTTCTCGAGGGCCTTGCAACATAAAGAGGGCCATAAGAATCTTTTGTTCAAGCTTCAAGAACAAGTTGATAGAGTGGGGATTGTTATTCCAACAATTGAAGTTCAATCTCAGCACATAAATGTTGTGGCAAAGGTTTGTGAGGGAAGCAGAGCTTTGCCTACTTACCTGAACTTCACTACTAATATACTGGATAGTTTCTTTACTTCTTTCCATATTCCTTTAGGCAATGAGAAACATGTAATTGTCATTAAATATGATAGTGAAATAATCAAACATTGCAGGATAACAGTGACGCTTTGTCCCCCAAGTTTAGGGAAAACCACACTCATTTTGGCTCTGGCTGGAAAGTTTGACCCATTTCTCACCGTGCCCTTTTGCAACGGAGATCACTCCATGCCCTTGCCAGCCCTTGGGATGTTAAATTCCCACCAGCTTCTGTCTGGTTTATGCTCTGATACCACTTGTAACGCTCGACAACTAGCAAGTATCAATGACTGTCCCCATAAACTAACACGAGACTTTTCAGCGTGATTTATCCTTACTCACACAATTTCTGGGAAAACTTCCCAGGAGGTCCCCCATCCCGGAATTACTTCAAGTCAAACATGCTTAACTGTGGAGTTCTTCCGTTCCAAGCTACCAAAAAGTAGATACATCTTGTTAGTATAGGTAATACCAATTAATTCTTATAAGTTATCCCCAACTGTACCGTCTCATACCAGCACAGTCTATGGAATCCCTCTCTTCTGGGTGTTGATTTGATTCATTCATGTACCACCAGTTGCAAGATTTGGCATGAGTCGTTCATTGTCTATGCCCTTTCATACCAGCAATTACTCCTGCCTTTGCTAGCCCTTCAGATGTTACATACTCTAGAGAGCTGACACGTACAGTGTAAACGAAAATGAGCTTTTGCAAACTAAACTCTAAAGAGAGTTTTTGCTTATTGTGAATAACCAATTCAACCTAAAAGCTTAAGCTGTTGGGTGAGGCTACATTAGTGGTTTTATATATCTTAACATGCCCCATCACACGAGAGCCCACTGGGCTTGAAGGGTGGACAATGCACAGGCCCACCTACCTGTGCGAAAAAAGAAATTCCACTTGAAAGAAAGTGGTGGGCAGCGAGGATCGAACCCGGAACATTAGGCTCTGATACCATGTAAAGAACCAATTCAACCCAAAAGCTTAAGTTGTTGGGTGAGGCTACATTAATGGCTTTATATATCTCAACACTTATGAAGAGGACTGTAATTGTTTACATCTTCAAGCTATCTCAACTTACAAAGATGATAGTGTTCCTGTAAATTGAAATGCACCACGACTCTGTGAAACAATAGAGGAGTTCATATTGGTGCAATTTTTTTTCACTATAATACTAGTCTTATTTAATGAGATGCATGATATTTCTATGGCTATAGGGAAGCTTTCTATTTTTCACAAGCAATGTGACCTCTTATTCTATCTCGTATGGGCATATGTTATTCCCAGCTGGTCCCTTAAGACCCTTATTATAATTGTTGAAGTTGTTGTCGGGGGATCTCTCACCTACCATGTGATTAGGTTTAACCCAAATGCTTGTAGGTTTTTCAAGAAATGTCTTTTATTATTACTACTTGGCCAGATGACTTATGCATTGTTTTTTCAATTACAACAATAGAGATGGAATTTGATTATTGCTAAAATATTTGAGCCAATTGCAATAATCACACTTCTGACATTGGGTGGCTTCATCTTGTCAAGATAGGACATAAAAAATGGTGGATATGGGATTATCAGATTTTACCTATAATGTAAAAGCAGAATGCTATACTGGTCAATGAGTTCCTTAGTAAGAGTTGGAACCATATTCTTCCAAATACTTGAAAAAGGTATTTGAAATATTATTGAATTGTGAATAAAACTGTACAAGAGTACTCTATTTATAGAGTACAGAAAGATCTAATGGACCAAGCCCAAAAATAATAAAAGTAAAACCTAGAAAAATCTAGATCCTTCTATAGGATTCTAAATAATTAAAAATAAATAAATAAGAAAAAATAATTTCTAATATTTACAACAAATAAATAAACCCTAATATATACAATAAGAAATAAACCCTAATATTTACAATACTCCCCCTCAAGCTGAGGAATAGATATTTATCATTCCTAGCTTGCTAGTAAGTTCTTGAAATCTTTCTAAAGGAAGTCCCTTTGTCAATAGATCAGCTAATTGGCGCCCAGTGGGAATGTCTGGAGTGGTAATTAGCCCACTATCAAGTTTTTCTTTGATAAAATGACGGTCGACCTCACTATGTTTATTCTGATCATGTTGAACTGGATTGTGAGCTATACAAATGGCGGACTTATTATCACATAGCAGTTTCATAGGTCCGTCACATTTTATTTTGAGATCATCAAGTACAATTTTGAGCCACAATAACTCACAAATGCCTTGGGCCATAGCTCAAAATTCAGCTTCTGCACTTGATCTGGCAACCACATCTTGTTTCTTACTTCTCTTCTCCATGTCACCAAGTTACCATAAAGAAACATGCAATAACTAGTAGTAGAACGTCGGTCATTCACAGATCCAGCATAATCAGCATCAGTGTAGACTTCTAAAGATAGATTGCCATTCCGTCGGAACAACAATCCTTTACCAGGAGTAGCTTTAAGATACTGAAGAATTCTCTCTACTGCTTGCATGTGTTTCTCTTTTGGATCGTGCATAAACTGACTAACAACACTAACGGCATAAGCCAGGTCTGGTCTAGTATGAGCCAGATAGATCAATTTCCCAACTAACCGTTGATATTGTCCTTTATCAACTGGAGGACTCTCTTCTTCATAGCCTATCTTGTGATTCTGCTCAATAGGAGTATTAGAGGGTTTACACCCAAGTTTTCCTGCTTCTTTAAGAAGATCAAGAACATATTTCCTTTGGCTGATGAAAATCCCTTTCTTTGAATGAGCTACTTCTATCCCTAGGAAATAACTCAGTTTTCCAAGGTCTTTGATTTCAAACTCAGAGGCAAGCCGTGTTTGCAGAATCTGTTTCTCCACAGAATCATCACCTGTGATAAAAATATCATCAACATATACAAGGAGCACAGTAAGCTTCTCATTATGGGAATGTTTGAAGAAAAGGGTGTGATCTCCTTAACTCTGTCTATATCCTAAGGTCATCATAACCTTAGTAAACCTTCCAAACCATGCACGAGGTGACTGCTTCAATCCATACAAGGCCTTTTTTAATCTACAAACTTTATTTTCTCCCTTTACAGAATCAAAACCAGGTGGGATTTCCATGTAGACTTCTTCTTCTAACTCACCATTGAGGAAATCATTTTTCACATCAAATTGATTTATATCCCAATTGGAATGGGCAGCAAGGGATAATAAGACTCTCACCGTATTCATCTTTGCAACTGGAGCAAAGGTTTCTTCGTAATCAATGTCATAGGTTTGAGTGTAACCTTTGGCCACTAATCGAGCCTTGTATCTTTCAAGAGTTCCATCAGAATTATATTTTAGGGCATAAACCCATCTGCACCCTACTGCTTTCTTTCCGTTGGGTCTATCGATAACCTCCCATGTTTTATTTTTCTCCAACGCGTTCATCTCCTCTTGCATGGCTTGAGCCCAATTCCCATCTTGCAAGGCTTCATGTACTGATTTTGGGATTGCAATAGAATCTAGTGCTGAAACAAAAATTTTGTGCTGCACAAAAAGATTAGCAGAGGAAACAAAGTGGGAGATAGGATATTGAGTACAAGAGGAACAGGAGGGACAAATTTTCTTGGACAAGATCTTTTTCCTTTTGTAAGAGCAATGGGAAAATCATTAGAATCAACATTAATGGGTAACTCATTAGAGGTATCATGATCAAAAATATGAGATTCGGGACTTACCAGAGGTCTAACGGGCCAAGCCCAAAAATAATAAAAGTAAAACCTTGAGAAATCTAGATCCTTCTGGAGGATTCTAAATAATTAAAAATAAATAAATAAGAAAAACTAATTTCTAATATTTACAACAAATAAATAAACCCTAATATTTACACTAAGAAATAAACCCTAATATTTACGATACAAATTCAACTGAACCACCGGGCGTTGAGGTTTTGAAGGCTCATGGGTCCTTCACAAAAAGTATGTCCTCCACCATTGCACCACTGAGGCTAGATGTTATTGTTGAGTTCAACGACAAGAGGAAAAGAAGAATGGTTCTTCCATTTGCACCACATTCTCTCACCTTTGACTTGTATGCAAAATGTGGAAAGATTGATGTCTTCCACCTTGAGGTTTTCCTAATTGAATTGACACAGGGTAAAGAATCTAGTTATGTTGATGAGAACTCATATCTAGCAGAGTGGGCATGGCACCACCTTCATACAGGAAGCAATATATATGAGCTGCTAGTAAATAATGGCATGACACTTTATGTAGGTGGACATGCGCTACTTAGAACCTTTCTTAGCGGGATTTCTCCGGTACCAATGATCAAGGACATTCTTAGAATTGATGGTCTACAGATCCTCAAGTCTCCACCACTAATATTATGTATTTTTATCTTTGACACTAGTATTATTGATAACTCAACCTCGATGATGAGGTTGGTTTGAAGGGGTAAATGGCATCAACACAATTAGTGTTTATTTTAATTCCTATATTTTCTCATAATATTTTATTACCTAGTGTTAATTCCTTGTTTGTAATTGTTATTTCCGTTGCAGCAGACTTTGCTGTTATATAGTGGAGTAAGGATAATAAAATGGATATAAAAAAAGGTTAATCTTTTCTCTGAAAAAAGATTCTCACGTTACATACACAATTAAAAAGTGGCTCTCATTTTTATTCTTTTATCTTTTTACTTTTTTTGTGGACCCTACCTATGCATTGACCCTACTTATGCATTGAGTGTGTGACATAAAACTCTTGTCTCTCCAATTTTCTCTTCCTTCTCATATTTCCTTCTTCTCTTGCTATTATTCGTTTTTTTTTTTTTTTTTCGGGATCTAGCAAAAAGGTTCCGTTACAATACATGCCCCTCCTCCTCTTGAATAAAGGTGAATGAATGCCTTTATTTGTACGGAGCAATGTGAAAGTTGCCCTTGGTGGAGTGGTAGAGATGTGAGTGAGGGATAACGGATTTTGCGGAATTTACTTACAAGAATTGTAATTTGGTTTTACTGATTGTACCATCTTTATGTTGTAATGGAGAGTGGGCAAAGGATTTATATTGAGCCGGTAGACTAGTCCCTAGGAGGTAATAAATCTTGCACGTGTCCCATGTGTCCAGGCAATCTATGATAAGTTGAAAATAACGAGCTGGATTAAAATTGCAACTAATGCTCCATCTAACAAAATCGCTTGCGATGTACCGATGCTCCCTATTTTTTTAACAGAAAAGTTACACTTATCATCATTTTATGTTTATCATTTTTTTTATTTGGTTAGCGTTAGATTAATTTGAAATTCATTTAAAAAAGAAAATAATAATAATTATTGCTGAGTTTAAATTGATCAAATGATAACTACACAAATTATAAAAGTAATAAGTATGAAATAATAATAAGTATAACCGCGCGTTGTTCACTATATATTATTCAACTTTATAAAAGTGGCACTAGAGGTGTCTGTTAGCACTCTTGCCAAAGGATGTTACAAATAAGTGTATATATGTGCAAGTACACGCACCAAAATGTAATATATGATTCAAAAAGTAATATCAACCCGACAGATAAAATATACAAATAAAAAATAAAAAAATTCAATGAAGTTGAAAAATTGATAAAAATAAAAAACAGTAGAGCAATTCAAGGAAAATTAACGGTAAATGTTGTAAGAAAATAAATATTGTATGATAAGGACAACAAATTCTTTTTGGCTTTCTAGAAAAAATTTACAAATCAAAACAATAACCCAAATGTGAAATAGAACACTCAAAAATAAGTTGTCAAATGATGGAGAATTGGTTGGATTTCACTTTCCCGAATCAATGCTATTGCACAACTGATTTTTAGTAACTTAGCAACTTAATTTATCTCAGAGAATTTTATCTAACGCATTTCTATGTTAGATTCAACTCTAGAAACTCAATTCAAGTTCAAACCTTATGAGTATGTGATGCAACTCATTTAGTGAAATAAATGCAAAGACAAATACCACTACACACTTCAATCTCGAGTTACAAAACTTATTACTTTTCAGCAAACAAATTCCCAAAATGATGCTACAAAAAGTTAGTTATAAAGCAACAATATTATTGCTAAAATGAACAAGAATTTTCAGTGCCGTGTCATAACAATGAAATCGTTTCTCAGGTTACAGTAGCATAAATGCAAAATTTCCCAAACAACTTAATTTAATCCCTTAGAACTGCATTTAACACATTTCTATGTTAAGATTGTTACAATAAGAAGGAGATCAAACGGTGAGAAGAGGAATTCGGTGCTTCTGACTGATTATGTTACTTAGGAGTTTAACAGATGAATTGTTAGTAAAGCCTAAACTGCTAGTATAGAGGCACGTAGTAATTGTATAGTGACGTGTTCATTAAAGAACCATTTGAGGATTAGTGATTTACACGTGTATGGACAGATAGCATTAGTTGGTTAGTAGTTGGTGGAGTATAAAACTTGTAATGAGTTGCTCTGCATGACAATCTTGAATAATATCCGAATTCTTTTCCTTAATTTCCTTTTCCTTCTCTTTTTAAGGGTTTCACCCTTAACATTGGTGCTTTTATTTTTCACTCTCACTGTTCTTGACGCCATGACAAGGGTTCAAGAGTTGTCGGAGGAACTACACTCTTTCTAGCAATGTGTAGACCACCAATTTGACGAATTGCGCAAGCAACGATGCAAGCCACTGATACTTGCAACCAGATTTCCTTGCTGGTTACTCAGATGAAACAACTCCAGGAAGTGGTTCGTGTTACCCATTTTCCTCGGCGTGACTCTTCCAACGGCAATGCAAGCAATGCTTCATCGTCGTCTCTTTCGAGGCCAGATTCTAACGATCAACGTTCCTTACTCAGAGGGGTTCGAAAGGAAATGCCTCTGTTCAACGACCATGATCCCATAATTGGATCTTTAAGGCTGAGCTTTTCTTCACCCTTCAGTCGATTCCAAAAGATACTAAGGTACCTTTGGCTGGGTTGAAGATGGATGGGATGGCTGCTTCGTGGTTTCAATGGACCTTCAAAGCAGGTAGCGTTCGTTCTCGGGGTGATTTAAGTGCTGCCCTTCGCCACCGGTTTGGCATTCCTGGGTTCACCAATTTAAAGGGGGCGTTATCTAAATTGACCCAGACATATTCTCTTCGTAATTTCATCCAGCAATTTGAGGCGTTGGTGAATCAAACTCCAGATTTAGATGATGACCTCCTCAAAAGATTTCCATATCGGGTCTCCAATCAGAGCTTCGTAGCGCGGTTCAGTTGCGAGAACCCATTTCCTTACATCATTGTTCGTGTTCGTGTTCATGGATTTCCCTACAGCTGCTAAGGTTGCTATGTTGTTTTGTGACCTCATTGTTCGTGTTCATGGATTTCCCCGTTCCATTTTGACTGATAGAGATAGTATATTTCTTAGTCAGTTTTGGATCCATTTATTCAAATTAAGTGGAACAACGTTGAGGACTACTTCTTCCTACAACCCCCAATCTGATGGCCAAACCGAAGTGACCAATAGATACTTGGAACAATACCTTCGCTCGTTTTCCTGTGAACAGCCACACTTATGGTCTCAATTTCTGGCTTGGGCTCAATACCACTATAACTCAGCTACTCATTCTGCTATAAGCATGACTCCCTATCAAGCAGTATTTGGGAAGACTCCAACATTGATTCCATTCTATCCAAGGGGACTCGTCAAGGTAGAAGCCATTGATACAATGTTACAGCAGCGCAATGACATCCTGAAGCAACTTAAATTGCATTTACAAAGAGCTCAAAACCGTATGAAGACACATTATGACAAACATCACAAGGAGAGATCATTTAAAGTAGGGGATCAGGTATGGGTCCGTTTACAACCTTACCGTCAAGTTACTGTGGAACGTAGAGCTAATCATAAGCTCAGTAAATGTTTTTTTGGTCCATTTGAAATTTCCCGTCTCTTGGGGCCTGCTGCTTATGAATTGAAACTGCCACCAGGATTTCAAATTCATCATGTCTTCCATGTTTCCCAGTTAAAGTCTTGTGTGGGACCTCAGTTAGGGACTGCCAATCCCTTTCCCTCCATTGCTGTTGACAATAAAACTAACAGGTCCCTCTTGTTGTCTTAAACGAACGGATTGTACCTTCTCACGACAGGCCAGTTCGTGAATTTCTAATCCAATGGTCACATCCAATGGTCACACTCTGTGCCTGAAGATGCTACCTGGGAGAAGGAAGAAGATCTACAACGTTATTATCCCAACCTTGACCTTGAGGACAAGGTCAACTGCGAAGAGCGAGGGGATGTTACAATAAGAAGGAGATCAAACCGTGAGAAGAGGAATTCGATGCTTCTGACTGATTATGTTACTTAGGAGTTTAACAGATGTATTGTTAGTAAAGCCTAAATTGTTGGTATAGAGGCACGTAGTAATTGTATAGTGACGTGTTCATTAAAGAACCATTTGAGTATTACTCATTTACACGTGTATGGACATAACAAAGCTTAGTGAGTCAGCCACGTCATATGAATCTTTTCTTACAACTAAGCACAACAGATTAGTAGAATGCAGTTAGTTTGTTATAAGAATTAGTTAGTTTGTTATAAGAATTAGTTAGCTTATTATGCTTCTCTGTTAAGAAATGTAGATGTATATATTTGTAAACTTCTCCTTCTCAGGAAGTCAAGTTTTTTAGTTTTTGTATTCACGATTCTGAGAAATGAGAATGAGGAACTTTTCTCTCCACTGTTCCATGTTGTCTTTGAGCTCCAATATGGTATCAGAGCTACAATAGCTCTGATATCCGCTTCTTTCTCTTTTCTTGCTTCTTTTGTTTCTTTCCGTTTTCTATTGCGAACCAAGAACAATTACCTACCTTTCTCACCAATCCCTCACATCCATTGTTTCTGCACCCTAGTGAAAATCCATCACAGGTGCTATTTTCTCCAATTTTAAATGGACGAAATTATCATTCATGGTCTCGAGGTATGTCAATGGCTTTATTGTCGAAAAACAAGTTAGGGTTCATCAATGGTAATGTCACTGCTCCAGAACAGGAAGATCCTACCTATCAAGCATGGGAACGCTGTAATACTATGGTTTTGGGATGGATACATAGATCTATCTCCCAAACCATCGCTCAATCCATACTGTGGATCAACAATGCAACAGATGCATGGAAGGATTTGTTCGATAGGTTTTCTCAATCGGATGTTTTCCGCATTTCTGATCTACAAGAAGAAATTTCCAGAATGCATCAAGGTGATAAAACTGTTACGGAATATTTCACACAACTCAAGATCCTATGGGATGAGTTAAACAATTTGATGCCATTACCTTCCACTTCTATTGCTTGTGAATGTGGTGCATCTGCTCAGATGAGGAATTATCGTGAGCGAGATCATACAATTCGTTTTCTCAAAGGTCTCAATGAGCAATTTGCTCAAGCTAGGTCTCAGATCATGATGATGGAGCCACTGCCAAACGTGGTTAAAGCTTTTTCTCTTGTGACTCAACAAGAACGCCAATTTCATTCAGAAGACAATCACAACTTGTCAGAAAATGTGCAGGCATTAGCAGTAATGAATGATCGAAGGAATAGTTATGATAATACCCGTGGAGGATGCGGTTTTAGAGGAAGAGGAGGACGTGTTTATGGTGGTAGAGGCCCTAACAGGATCTGCACTCATTGCAATCGTACAAATCATAAAGTTGAGACTTGTTACCAATTGCATGGTTTCCCTCCAGGATACAAGAAAAATGTTGTGAATAATGCTTCCACACAGCAAGAATCTGTTACTCACTCTGAATCTTTTCAGAATGCAAATGTGATTCAGGACCAGTATCAACAGATTCTGAATCTGTTACAGAAACCAAATAATGTTGTTCCTAGTGTTCCAATGCAGTCTTTGCCTCCAATTCGATTGCAGCTAATACACAAATGAAACAACCAGGTATCTGTGATTCTGATTGGATCATTGACACAGGTGCCACAGACCATATCTCTTTTAATGTTTCCCAATTTTCATCTTTTCACCAAATTAAACCAATTTCAATAACCTTACCTAATGGTTCAACTGTCATGATTTCTGTTTCTGGAGTTGTCCATATTAATTCATGTTTCATTCTCACTGATGTGTTATATGTCCCAGAATTTCACATTAACCTCATTTCTGTTTCGAAATTTATGAAGTTCAATTCATATTCCATTGTGTTTAACAAATACAACTGTCTTATTCAACAGAAAACCAACAATTACCTGAAGATGATTGGTTCTGCTGATCAATGTGGTGGACTGTATGTAGTCAAAAACAATCCACAAACCTTGAACTATGCACTAAAGGCTGGTGATTCTGAAACACAGATTCCTCTTAGCATTAGCCAAATTTGTAATATTTCTCATTCAGCAAATAATGATGTGTCTCTTCTATGGCATAGAAGATTAGGTCATCTTTCCAAAAGAGTTTCCCGTTGTATGTCTTTTCAATTCCCTACTGTACCTTTAGCTCATGTTGATCTTTGTGATGTTTGTCACTTGGCAAAACAAAGAAAGTTTCCCTTTGCTGTTAGTGAATCCAAAAGCACAGTGATTTTTCAAATTCTTCATGCTGATATATGGGGACCCTATTCCTCAAGTTCTATACATGGTCATCGATATTTTCTTACCTTGGTTGATGACTATTCTCGTTTTACTTGGATATTATTGATGAAGTGTAAATCTGAAACCAAAAATCATCTCCAAACTTTTGCCACTTTTGTTAAAAACCAGTTTAATACATCCATTAAAGCTATACGCACAGACAATGGTCTTGAATTTCTAATGAAGGACTTTTATGCATCACAAGGTATTTTGCATCAATGCACTTGTGTTGAGACACCTCAGCAAAATGCAAAAGCTGAAAGAAAACATCAGCATGTGATGAATGTTGCTCGAGCACTCTCTTTTCAAGCACATCTTCCAAATAACTTGTGGTGTTTTTCAGTTACTCATGCGGTCCATCTCATTAACCGGACTTGCACACTAACACTTCACAACAAAACACCCTATGAGCTGCTATATGGCTTGCCACCAACCTTGTCACACCTTCGTGTCTTTGGATGTTTAGCTTTTGCTACCACCCTCAGTGCTAATCGCACTAAATTTTCACCAAGAGCTAGAAAAACAGTATTCATTGGGTACCGTGATGGAGTTAAAGGTTACCTACTACTTGATCTTACATCCAGAGATATCTTTTTATCTCGAAATGTTGTTTTTTATGAACACTGTTTTCCCTTTGACCCAATATACTTACCACAAACACAGATATCTACACCTACCACAACAGAAAACCATTCTTTTCCTGATACTACCTTGTTTTCCACAATACCAACTCCACATCATCAGCCTCCATCAACCACTATTTCTTTAGACTTACCCACTACTACCACTGTCATACCAGACAACTCACCCATTTTTAGACGATCTACACACATTCGATCTACCCCTAGTTATCTACATGACTATCATCACAGTCTATCCATTGCTCATACGTCTCAATCTTGTTCAGGTAAATCATCTTCTTCTCTTATTTCCTATCCTTTATCAAAAGTGCTTTCTTATTCACTGTGTGCACCTGCCTATAAATTTTTTTGTCTTAATGTCACTACACATATCGAGCCACACACTTTTTCCCAAGCTGTCAAATCGCAGGAATGGAGAGAGGCTATGGACAAAGAACTTCTTGCATTGGCAAAGAATAATACTTGGACTATTATGGATCTTCCATCTGGTAAAATACCCATCGGTTGTAAATGGGTGTACAAAGTAAAATATCGCTCAAATGGTGATGTTGAACGTTACAAAGCACGCCTTGTAGCTAAAGGTTTCACACAAATGGAAGGCATGGATTTCTTTGATACTTTCAGTCCTGTTGCCAAGATGAATTCCATACGGGTTTTATTATCTGTTGCAGCTGCCAAAGGTTGGCTACTTGAACAACTTGATGTGGACAACGCATTCCTTCATGGTGATCTTTCCGAAGAGGTTTATATGTCTGTTCCCCAAGGTTTAGTGCTGTCCAAAGCCAACCAAGTATGTCGCTTGAACAAGTCATTGTATGGTCTTAAACAAGCCAGTAGACAATGGTATAGCAAGCTCTCAGCTGCTTTGGTTTCTCTTGGTTATGTTCAAGGACAGGCGGATCACTCTCTTTTTACCTTTCAACAAGGTTCTTCGTTTACAGTGTTGTTAGTTTACGTTGATGATATTCTTCTTGCGGGTAATTCTTCATCTGAAATAGCTAGAGTCAAGGCTTTTCTGCATGCCAAATTCCATATAAAGGATCTTGGTCCTCTTCGTTATTTTCTTGGCCTTGAGGTTTCACGTTCATCACGAGGCATTCATTTGAACTAACGAAAGTATGCTATAGAGATTCTTGATGATATGGGCATGCTAGCTGCTAAGCCGTGTAACAGTCCAATGGATACCTCCTCACATTTGAGTCGTGATCAAGGCACTCCTCTTGAAGATGTTTATGCTTATCGTCGGTTGGTTGGTCGTTTACTATATTTGACCACCACACGACCTGACTTGAGCTTTTCTGTACAACAACTCAGTCAGTTCATCTCCGGTCCACTTGATCTCCATCATCAAGCTGCCATTCGAGTGTTACGATACATCAAGAGTTCACTTGCTTCAGGTTTATTCTTTTCTTCTCAGTCTGATCTTCAGGTGCGTGCTTTTTCTGACTCCGATTGGGCATGCTGCCCAGATACACGCCGCTCAATTACTGGTTTCTGTGTGTTTGTTGGTTCTTCCATTGTTTCTTGGAGATCAAAGAAGCAGTCTACCGTCTCTCGATCCAGTTCTGAAGCGGAATACAGAGCTATTGCCTCACTTTCTTGTGAGCTCCAATGGTTACAACATTTGTTCACTGATCTTCATCTTCCTTGGTCCAAACCTGCTTCAGTTTTTTGTGACAATAAGTCTGCAATTCATCTGGCTCATGACCCAGTGTTTCATGAGCGTTCTAAACATATCGAGATTGATTGTCATGTTACTCGTGAAAAGATTGCTTCTGGTTTGTTAATTCTACTCCCAGTCACCTCTGCTTCTCAACTGGCTGATATTTTTACAAAGCCTCTTCCTCCTTCTGCATTCAAAGTTATCACTCCCAAGTTGGGCCTAGTTAATCCACATAGTCCCACTTGTGGGGGGGTAACAAAGCTTAGTGAGTCAGCCACGTCAGATGAATCTTTTCTTCCAACTAATCACAACAGATTAGTAGAATGCAGTTAGTTTGTTATAAGAATTAGTTAGTTTGTTATAAGAATTAGTTAGCTTATTATGCTTCTCTGTTAAGAAATGTAGATGTATATATTTGTAAACTTCTCCTTCTCAGGAAGTCAAGTTTTTTAGTTTTTGTATTCACGATTCTGAGAAATGAGAATGAGGAACTTTTCTCTCCACTGCTCCATGTTGTCTTTGAGCTCCAATAGATAGCATTAGTTGGTTAGTAGTTGGAGTATAAAACTTGTAATGAGTTGCTCTGCATGACAATCTTGAATAATATCATAATTCTTTTCCTTAATTTTCCTTTTCCTTCTCTCTTTAAGGGTTTCACCCTTAACATAGATCCATCTCCATCAATTCTTTGTTCAAAGCTTAAAACCCCTTGTGAGTATGTGCTGCAACTCCTTCGAAAGGATGCTTATGAATAATTGTAAAGACAAAATCCACAACACACAGTTTAAATCAAGTTATGTAAAATATTTTTCTGTAAACAAGTCCCTAAGATTACTACCCAACACTAGTCAAAATAGCGAACATATTGTCACCCAAATAAACACACGGTTCATTACTACAAACCTAGAAAATAGAATACTAAAAATATCAACTTGGATACTTGTATTCCTCAACCAAAAAGAAGCTTAACTCTTGCCATTTATGACAACAAAGAAAAAACACAGATGAAGAAGAAAATATGACAGAAAAATAAATCTCAGAACAAAGAAGGCTAAAAGAGAGAAAAGAAATGAACAAATTTGGAAATTTTTTGAAATTTTGGAGATCTCTTTCTTCTTCAAGATGCCTTCTTTTATTGCCTCCAAGATGTGTCAACAACCCCTTTTTTATAGCCTCCAAGCGGGGGTAAGGCTTGACTCGTATATCCTTCCCCATACACTCACGAATGGGTATTGAACTAGGTCGGCTCTTTTTCATTTTCCATGTAGTAATTTCATGTTACTTCAACATATGCTACTAAATATCAACTGCAAAACGGAATTGTTTTGAGACAACTCTAATATACTAAAGACAACCTTCCCTTTTTACATGAGGAATTCCCCTTTACAGTTCATGTTCTCAACTATCATACAAAGCAATTTAAACATACTTCACTTCTCAGGAAATCATAATATTTTACAATGACTCCATCTTTACCCATTTCAACCAGAAATGCAAGGCAAAATATCATTATTCATGTAAAGAACTGCTACAGTTTATCACCCAACTCTAGCATTACATTGTCCATAGATGGTCTGTGATGGGGTGATTCATGGGTGCAAAGCAAAGCAACTGTAACCAGTTTGGCTGCCTCTGATTCTGAGAACTTCCCTTCAAGATTCTCATCAACTATATCCTTAATACTAGCATTTTCTACCCATTGGTGACTTAACTCGCTGATATTACGCTTTCCAGTAAGAAGCTGGAAAACTATCACCCCAAATGCATACACATCACTCTTTTCGGTCAAACGACCAGTTGATGTGTACTCTGGAGCCAGATATCCCATGGCTGCACTAGCTTTGAGGGAAGAAAAAACAACATCATCTGCAAGGAGTTTGTGCAATCCTGAATCTGCAAGTAAGGAATTATACTGAGCATCAAGAAGTACTTTTTCAGCTGATATATTCTGGTGAACTAGAGCATGTTTTCTTCCTTTCCTTCCATGCAGATAACCAATACCTGGATAGGAAAGAATCAGAAAAAGTGTTACTTCCGCAAACGGACACTAAAAGTGTTGCATGGTAGTGACCCAAATAGCACAAAAAATTAGTACTTCACAACCCGAGGGTTGGTTCAAGTGGCAATATGAGGGACTAACTACCAAAAGAGAAGGGGTTTAAATCCTGGAGAGGACCAATGGGGCTAGAGTTGGATAATTGACATGCAACTTGACTCGGAATTAATCTCATGCCTATGCAGGCGTGCAGGTCCCTTTCTTTGCTAGGTCGTGGGAATACAAGGGGAACCTAACTAGACCTAAAGGAATAATTACGGTCATGAAATCCAAAAAATGAGTACTTCACATTCTTTTTATACTTTTTTTAGTTTTAAATTTTAATAGAACATGAAGTTTGATAAGTAAAATAGGTATTTACATACAAATGATCACTGAAAGGGCATGTACGTAGATAGGGCAATAGATAGGGCAAAGGCCAATTAACTTAATCTCATCTAAGGCCCTCATGAATCACTAACAATTATGAGCTTCTATGGTTAAGCATGGTAGGCTTCCATGGGCCAGTTGTTCTCCTTCCATGAAGGGGAAAATAAGTATGCTTAGGTAAATGTATCAAGGAGAATTAGAACATAGTCTCCAGGTTTAATAATATATTTAATAAAATTTTCAACAAAGAAGGAAAAGAAAAACAGACCTTTGGCAATACCATGGATGATGGATACTCTGGTGGACCATTCAAGTACCTTAGCATAGCTTCTCTTCACATCAAGATACTGTAACAAACTCCCATTTGATACAAAATCATAAATCAGAAAACATTCCCCGCGGCCTTTTGAACAGCAAAAGCCTCTGAACCGAACTAGATTTTCATGCTTTAATGAGGTCAATATCTTCAAACCTTTCAAGAATTCAGTCTCATCAGACTTGCAGCTTGTCTTGGCGATGCATTTTATAACCACAATTGATCCATCTCTCAAGATTCCCCTGTAGATAGCTGAAAAATTACTCTTTCCCAACAAATTAAGCTCTGAGAAGCACTGAGTTGCTCGTTCTACCTCTTCAAGATTGAACATAAAGCTTTCCAACATTTCCTGGGAATAACCACTTCCACCTTTGGCTAATGGATCCCATCCATTAGAATATTCCAAACTTATAAGAGGAGATGCTCTTTTCCTGCATACTTCCTTCCTCTGGTCAGAACTAAGCCTGCTATTAGAAACGTCAGCAGTGCTTCCAGTTTTCTGCTTCTGATGACGGTACCATAAGAACACAAAAAGTCCAGAAACAGTTGAAGGAACAATAACTCCAATCACCCCAAAAGCCAAACCAAATTTTAAAGATTCTGATTCCTTTTTACAAGGAGTATCGTTACAGTTATTAGCTTTTGGTTCAACTGATGCTGGAAGATTACTAGGTACATATGGTTCAGGTCTAACTGGGTCTGAACTGCTTACTACTTTACAAAGATTTAAATTGGCAAATCCAGTCCCACATAAACCAGGGTTGTTGATGTACTGGAACCCACCTTTCAGTCTCTTTAGAGCTGTTTTAATACATAAAAGGATACAAATTGGATTAACATAAAAATCTTGAGTTTTCTACAAAGAAATCAAGATAGAAAGCCAAAAATCATCATAGCCCCATAAAATTGATTACCTATAGGAATCCTGCCTGAGAGAGAATTGTTTCGAATATCTAAACTCTCCAGTTTAGGTGCATTAGCCAATGTCACTGGAATAGGACCAATAAGGCTATTGAAGCTCAGATCCAGTCGTGTTAATGTCTCCAGTTCACCCAAACTTGCAGGAATTGCGCTACTTAATTGATTATATTGCAGAGCAAGAACACTCAGCTTCCTTAACTTTCCCATTTCTCTTGGTATACTCCCAGTAAACTCGTTATAACAAAGCTGCAAAACTGCGAGCTCCGAACAGATTAGAACAATTCTGAGCTATAAAAATAAAAAAATAAATAAAAATGCAAGACACAATTGTTACAACTTTCAAATAGATGAGACGAGAATATTCACACAAGAAGAAAACAAAGAGTGTAGAAATTAAAAACAAATGATAAGTCTCATAGAATAGAATGTGTTAATACATATGCAGTTCCTCGGAGTTTTTTTGCTCTAAAGCAATCAATCTTTTATTACCCTCTCTTTTTCTTTCGCTCCGGTTATCATTTCATCTTTCTTCTCTCACCTCAAGTAAACAAGGTATCCTCTTTCATCCACCAAGCTCCAAAGTTCAAAATGACAGAGTAAAAAAAAAACAAGTAAATATAAGTTCATGAGTTTAACTTCAACCAAAAGAGAAGTAAAATGAAATACATTAAGAAGTCACAGACACAGAGAGAAATGAAGATTTACCTCCAGAGAGTACTGAAATGGCCAGTCATGATAAAGTGTAGAGTGACCCAAAATACCCACATGGCCAAAGAAGGACCAAATTTGAGTACTAAAAAGTTCCTCCTCTATTAATAATTTAATTTTCACGGACAGGATAAGAAGCAGAGAATGAAACTAAAAAAATTATAAAAGTCCATTTTATAGGACCTAAATTGTCAAAAAAATATAGAATATACATACTCAAAAACGTAAGCACAAGGCTAGAGAGACAAGAAAAGAGCATAGATAAGAAATTTACAAGCAAAAATCAGCAACCCACCTTGAAGATTTGACATATTGCCAATCTCACGAGGGATATCACCAGAGAGATTATTCACATTTAGATACAAATCACTTAATCCAGTCAAACCTGCAATCTCCATTGGTAATATCCCATTCAGAGCATTGAAGTGCAAATACAGACCCGTCAAGCTCTTGAGACCAGCCATGACAGCAGGTATCCTCCCAGATAGACCCTTTCCTTGCAGTGAAATATTAGTAACAAGACCTTGCTCATTGCAAGCCACACCCTCAAAAGAATCGCTACATGGGTCAGAATGGGGTGTCCATGATATCAACACACGGTTTTCTGGGTCTATCGAGTCTTTGATTGCCATCAGAGTGTCAAGCTCAGTCATAGAGGAAAGAGATGGAGAAGCACACATGAGGAAGATTTGCACTTTCAGAAAGAGGTACAGGAACAAAGACATGTTTGGTTCAAGAGATAATGCTGTGAACTTCCCAGTAAATTTTAATATTGATGTGCGATGGTTCAGAGGTTTGTGGTTCTTTGGAGTAGGGACTAGGGAGGTCTTGGTAGTCTTAAGACTCACAAGGGCATGTGAAAGCGGGCAAGAAGTGGCACGTCAGGTTAAAGGATTTAGAGGCGGGTAAAGTTGTGTGATTTCAGGTATGACACACAGATAAATAAAAAGGGAGAAAAAGCGGAAAAAAAATAAATAAAGATACGAGTCTCGTCTCTTTATGATGATGAGAGTGAGATGATATAAGTTGTGTTGTGTAAAAGAATAAATATTTTCTCCTTTAGTTGTACATTAGTATACTTGGAGAAAGCATATTAAATAATATTATATCTTTAATCAATGCAAAATAACGGGGAACACTAACCAAAATATCATATTTTTTCTATTTTTTTTCAAATGTCACGCGAATAGTATTTTTTATCATACTATTAAGCATCGAAAATTGTTAGGACTGGTAGTGAACTTGGTTAGCCTATAATTTCATGACACGTGGCATACTTTTGCAGAAAAAGCTGACTGGACTAAGTTTACTACCAGTTATAGCGAACTTGATATGTTGTACGCTAATAAGAACGTGCCATGTGGCCTAACCAAATTCGCTGCCAGACGTAGTGAACTTCAACGCGTAGTAATCTGGTAAAAAATATTGTTCGCATGGCATTTGGGTAAAAAATTATAAAATATGTGGCACTTTGGTTACTGTTCCAAATAATAGATTCCAGCAAAAATAACCTAATAATTGTATTGAATAACAAGAGACGAAAGGAATTGTGAAATAATCTGTATATTGAATAGGTACATGTGTCTACAATATACAGAAACCTAATGGGCTTAACCCAGACTTAACCTAAATACTAATAAGAAAAATATATATTTATAATATTATTTTCAACACTCCCCCTCAAGCTGGAGCGTATAAATCATAAGCACTAAGCTTGTTACATATACATATGCTAATTGATCATTAGAGGGTACAAAATTAGTTATAACTTTGCCAACAAGAATCTTTTCTCGAACAAAATGACAATCTATCTCAATATGTTTGCTTCTTTCATGAAACATTGGGTGGGAAGAAATATGTAATGCTGCTTGGTTGTCACAAATTAGAGTTGTTGGTCTAGTGTCTCCAAACTTGAGCTCTCTAAGAAGTTGCTTAAGCCAAATGAGCTCACTATAGTAGTAGTTGTAACACCCCGTGTTAACCCGGTTTGTTAACATACTATCGTATTAAGCCACGTTTAATTAAAATGCGGAATAAATTTTTCTTTAATTCAATTATGACGTCATTAACCTTAGCCAAGTTGATTACTTAATCAATTTCATAAAATATCGCCTGTATGTAAATTGCAAGACAACTAACTGAATACCTCATATATAAATATTAAAGTGAATATCTAAAGTCACGAATCTACAACACGTAGTCCGGACAATATCCTGATAAACTACTACAACTTTAAATAAGCAAGACATAATCAAGTCTATGTGGCATGGACAAACCCCATGCTCACCAAATAAGGCAACAATGCCCAACGTCAGTCTCAACAGACAATATCATAATAATAAGCTCAAAGCCGAAAATGGTAAACAGAATCCAGCATCCAATCATAACAGCATATCAGCATTAGCAGCATAAACATGCATCAACTAAGCTCTGGCCTCCTGCCACCAGGAGTCTCAACCCCTGGGTTCCCTAAACCTGAAATAAGCGTACCCAAACGTGGGGTGAGATCTCTAACAAGAAATCTCAGTAAGACAAGGGGTCCTCAAGGATCTTCCACCCCAAGCTCACATACATGTGCAATATAAGTTCTAAAAGCAGTAATTTCCAGTATAAGTTCCAAAAGTATGCAATGCATCAGATATCCATGCCATACGAGTTATCACTATTCTACTGGCCAGAGAAAATGCAGGAATACGTCTATTATCCACATATTAGTACAAGGAACAACGCTTGCACCTCACCCACAGCCTCACCATGTTGTATGCGTCACATACTCAGGCTTACCGTATAGGTGGACTCACATGCATATCATAAAAGCACATTGCATATAAAAGCTCAACAGCATTTCCAAAACATCAAAAAGCATGTAACACAACATGCATAACCCACATCCCCATGGGAAATGGTGGAACCACAACATGGCTAAACCGATGACACGAAAGCTTACCTTGCAAGCAATCAATCCAAGCCAAGAGTCCAACCACTCTCAAAGCCCAAAAATAGCAGTATCACAATCTGTTATGGACCAATAATATATCATTAACCAAAGCTCATACGTATAAGCATAAAGACTACGTTTTCCTTTTACGATTTATGTCTTAAGGCTTCCAACAAAGCCACATGCCTTTAATCACTTAGTTCTAACTTAGTTCAATTAATACAGAAGTTTAACTTCATCAATCTAGGGCCCACAAACCCCCAACACTCGGTTCTGGATGAACAGGAAGCTACTGTTCCTCGCAAACCTAGAATATCCGAATATATGTCGGGGGCATATCCAGATATCCCATATCCGCATATATCCGGATACCATATCCGGATATCAATATCCGGATACCTTATCCGGATATCAATATCCGAATATTTCACGAAAGAATGCAGTTTCTGCATTTCGTGAAAACATCCATCAAAGGTCCAACTTTTATCACTTAAAAACGTTCAAGACATCATTTTTAAGGACATACAGGTTCATACACTGTTAGGCTACATGTTTAACTCATTAGCATGCCAAGATACCATCTTTGAAGCATTAAAACTCATAATCAAGGTTCTACCACTCACCAAAGGTTCAAAATAGAGAAGTAAAGGCTCTTGGAGCTCTCGAATCTTCCTTCAAGGTTCAGACCACCAAGGAATACAAAAATGCCTTCACAAAGGTTGGTTCTTGCACCAAAAGACGACTCCTTGGCACCACCAATGCCAAGCCAAAGGTCCACACCTCTCAACAACCCAAAGTCAGAACCAACACACACTCTAGAAGCACCCTCCACTCAGTAAAAGCTGTAACCCAACCTCACAATGCACTCACCCGAGTGTTTGCAAGGTCAAAGAGAAGGAGAATCAAGAGAAAAATGGTGGTTTGGTCACAAGAGAAGAAGAACATGCAATGGAACAGTGAACACACCCTTGCTCAGCCACCCACTCACGCACAAGACAGCTGAATCCTCCTAGGGTTATGTGCAACTTTCATTTATATAGCCACTTAAGCTTAAACGCGCAGTATTAGCTTTAATAGCTACGCAAAACATTTTAATCCCAAACTTTGGAATCTTAACCTACTCATTTTTCTATGATTTTTCATATTTTTATTTTATTTTTCGGAGCACCTTCTGGTACGTGCTTTTCCATAGCCAGTATCAGTTCTGGCACCAGTTCTCATTATTTTGACTTGAAACTCGTTTTACAAGTCCTACATATTATTATAGTAATTATCATGCAGTTATTATAATTTTCCGAGATACTTCACCGGTACGCATTTATACCGGGTAGCAGAACCTTTATCTGCACTTTTCGCCCGAAAAATATCTTTCAGCATTATTACCCACTTACTATAATTATTAGAGCCTCATAATAATTATTAGGGTCAATTATGAAATTATCTCCTAATTATCATATTTATTTAATTAATCTCCTTAATTAGCGGTGCAGGTTCATACATTCACCTCCACCTTTTTAAGGATTTTGTCCTCAAAATCAGAAACATACCTATCTCGAAAGTCGGGATACTGTCGAAGAAGCTCGTCTTTTCGCTCCCATGTACACTCCTTGGGACTATGTCCAGTCCACTGCACTTTGACCATCGAAATAGTCTTGCTCCTTAGCTGCTTCTCACCACGATCGAGAATCTTGAGTGGTCCGACGGGAGTCTTTAGGTTCTCCCGAACCTCCACATCATCTGTTTGCACCACGTGCGAAGGATCCGCTATGTAATTTCGAAGCTGAGACACGTGAAACACGTCGTGGATGTTAGCCAAGTTCGGAGGCAAGGCAAGCCGGTAGGAAACTGGTCCTACTCTACCAAGAATCTGGTATGGCCCAATAAACCGCGGGCTTAGCTTCCTCACTCCCAAGGCCCGACCAACACCAATGACAGGTGAAAGTCTCACAAACACGTGCTAACCCTCACTAAACTCCAGTGGATAATGCTTGACATCATAGTAACTCTTCTGCCGATTCTGCGCCTGCTTCAACTTTTCTCTGATCATCTGGATATGCTGGGTAGTATCTTGGACAAAGTCTAAGCCAAAAAGCTCTTTATCTCCAACCTCAGACCAGCAAGTAGGAGTCTGACACCTCCTACCATACAGCGCCTCATAAGGTACCATGCCCAGGCTAGCATGAAAATTGTTGTTGTACGAAAATTCCACCAACGGAAGGTACCTGTCCCATGCTAAACCCTACTCCAATGTGCAAGCCCTCAACATGTCCTCCAAAGTTTGGATGGTCCGCTCAGTCTTTCTGTCAGTCTGAGGGTGATAGGCGGTACTCAATCTCAACTGTGTACCAAAAGCTCCCTGCAGCGCCTTCCAGAACCGAGAAGTGAACTTCGGGTCCCTATCACTGATGATACTCTCGGGCACCCCGTGAAGCCTCACAATCTCGCGGACATATAGCTTGGCCAACTGCTCTGTAGTGAAGCTCACCTTCACTGGAAGAAAATGGGCAGACTTCGTCAGCCTGTCCACTATAACCCAGATAGAATCACAACCCGCCTGAGTCTTTGGCAACCCCACCACGAAGTCCATGGAAATGTTTTCCCACTTCCACTGTGGATCTCAAGAGGTTAAAGCTTACCAGACGGTTTTTGGTTCTCAATCTTCACCTTCTGACATATCAAACATTTGGACACGTAAACCGCTATGTCTTTCTTCATGCCCGGCCACAAAAAATTTCTCTTTAAGTCCTGGTATATTTTTGTAGCACCAGGGTGGATAGTAAACTGGCCTTTATGAGCCTCTGCCATAACCTCCTCAGTTAGTGGCCCTCGAGGGATTACAACCCTCTTCTGGAACAACAGTAATCCATCATCATTCCAAGACATACCGTCTTGGTTCTTCATATAGTTAAGGCACTCTCTTTGCACTTGCGCCTCTTTAATCTTTTCCATTAACTCATTAATCACTTATGTTGTCTCCATCTCGAGAAGTGCGCCCCCAAATAAGGAATTCACTCTCAGGTCTCGGAACTTCTCCATCACATCGTAGTCGCTCATCATCAAACTGGATAGGCTCATGGATTTCCGGCTCAAAGCGTCAGCTACCACATTGGCCTTGCCAGGATGGTACCTTAACTCAAAGTCGTAATCCTTCAAGAACTCCATCCATCTTCTCTGTCTCATGTTCAACTCCTTCTGGTCAAACATATACTTCAGACTCTTATGGTCACTGAATACAGCAAACTTCATGCCATACAGGTAATGCCTCCAAATCTTGAAAGCAAAAACAATAGCTGCCAACTCTAAGTCGTGAGTCGGGTAGTTCTCCTCATGAGGCTTCAACTGGCTCGAAGCATAAGCAACAACTTCCCCTTTCTGCATTAACATGCAGCCTAGCCCCTTCCCAAAGGCATCACAGTATAACTCAAACTGCTCCGCAGGATCAGGAAGGACCAACGCAAGTGCAGTAGTCAGTCTCTCCTTCAACTCCTGGAAGCACTCCTCACATTCATGTGTCCACACAAATGGAGTCTCCTTTCGGGTAAGGCGAGTCATCGATAACACCATCTTGGAGAATCCCTCAATGAACCTCCTGTAGTACCCTGCCAAACCTAAGAAGCTCCTCACTTCTGTAACCGTCTTGGGCCTCTCCCAATCCATCACGGCCTCAATCTTATTAGGATCAACTACAACTCCATCAGCGGAAATCACATGACCCATAAATTTTACCGGCTTGAGCCAAAACTGACATTTCGACGGCTTTGTAAATAGACTTTTCTCTTTAAACACTTACAACACAATCTTTAAGTGCTCAGTATGCTCCTCCTCTGTCTTGGAGTAAAGCAAGATGTCGTCAATGAAGACGATCACAAATTGATCCAGGTACGGCTAAAAAATCCTATTCATGTAGTCCATGAACACTGCAGGTGCATTGGTGAGTCCAAACGGGATCACCAAATACTCATAATGACCATATCTCGAGCGAAACACGGTCTTAGGGACATCCTCCGGCTTTACCCGAATCTGATGGTATCCGGACCGGAGATCAATCTTGGAATACAAGCAAGCACCCTTGAGCTGATCCAGCAAATCATCAATGCGTGGAAGGGGATACTTGTTCTTGATCGTCACCTTGTTCAACTGCTTGTAGTCGGTTCACAATCGCATTGTCCCATACTTCTTCTTCACGAAGATGACCGGTGCTCCCCAAGGAGACACACTCGACCGAATGAAGTCTTTCGCCAAAAGATCCTCAATATGCTTCTTCAGCTCAGCCAACTCCGGTGGCGACATCAAATATGGAGCTAATGAAATAGGCCCCTTACCAGGCAACAAGTCAATGGAGAACTCTATCTCCCTCTGCGGTGGAAACTCAGGAATCTCCTCGGGATATACCGCGAGGAATCCCCTCACCACAGGAATGCCAGTGAGATCCTCCTGTGTCCCACTCTCCAAACCTCCCAACATGACATGGCCAAATGCCCCTGCTCTCAAGGCTCTCCTCGCCTACAGGACTTAAATGAACGGTGAGGAGCTGGCTGTGGATCCACTCGGAGACATCACCACTCTCTTCGCACAAAAATCAATCAATGCACAATTCCTGGACAGCCAATCCATGCCCAGAATAATCTCCAAGTTGGCCATCGGCAATCCTATCATATCTACCGAGAAGTCACGGCCATCCCACTGAAACGCTACATCGCGAAGGACGGTGGAGGACAAACATTTTTCTCCGGTGGCAGTGGTCACCCGCATCGATGGAGAAAGCACAACAATGGGAAACTCAAGCCCCACAGGAATTGGGGTAGCAACAAACGAATGCATAGCCCCAGAATCAAACAAGACATCTACAGCAGAACCACCAATGGTAACTGTACCTCTGACAAGGTTCGGAGCTCTGTCCAACTGCTGCCGATCAAGGGTGTACATACGTCCAGTAGCAGGTGGCACTGCTGGTGCCACTGTAGGAACCATCTGCAAGGGAACTGCCTGCACTGCAGCAGCTTTCGCCGTCGCCTACGGGCAATCTCTGGATTAGTGGCCCTCCTTACCACACTGGAAACAGATCAACTGGCCTGTGTGTTAGTATATGGGTGTCCTAGAGACAATCTTTTGATTAAATAAAGGACAGTAGATGTAGAACTTTGTTTGTCGCAAATGAATAAAAGCACTCTTTATCCCGTTTCATATTATGTCTCGATATTATTGTAAACATTATATGAACGAACTGGATAAACCCCTTGGAATAGAACAGGTATCTCTTGAGTATCTGTGATGAGATCACGATCATGAGGATTCAAGGATATCGCATGTCTATTCCTAATTTTATGTTCCTAGTCTAGAGACACTGAGATTGGGGATCAGTGATCTCGGGTAAGACTAGCACGACTTGTCTACATGTATATGGATACAAGGTAAAGACCTCATGTGCTACAGATATGGAGATGTCTTAGCTAAAGTCGTGGGTGGACCTATAAGAGTATAGCTCACACTGAACAAACTCAAAAAGAGACTCTATGAGGAAATCTCACAGATAGTGTCATTAGAGTAATCTCTTTATATTTGGGTATGACTTTCCTTAGACCAGAAGTTATTACCTAGACTGTGTTCTAGAAGGCATGCTTTGATTGTATGCCTCGTCTGCCTGAAACATGGAGACTCATAGGTATACTATTGGGCGTGTCCTGAAAGAGCACATGGCTAGGGTGATAAGCTGAAGGAATTCATCAAATCTTTGTGAGAGATTAGGTTATCTATAAACCGGAGAAATCGGGATGACATTTACAGGGACTCAGGAATCTATGCATAGTAAAAGGATCATGAGATGATATGCCTTTAGAGTCAGTAAATTGAAGATTCTCTATTTCGAATAAAGCTTTCCCTAAACCATAAGGGTTAATACATTTCCTTACCCTAGGTTAATGGGAAGATAAACGAGACGAAGAGAAATACAGACGGTAAGCAAATATGTGTAATAGGATGATCAAGTCATTAATCTGACTAGCTCTGGGGCAACAAAGCATTGCTAGTGCTCTATGTTGTCATTAATTGGGTTGTGGGCTTGTTGGGCCCAAGCCCAGTTATGTCAGAGGCTAAGTTGGACTTAATGGGTCACACACTAACACCTTGTAGTTATGATGAACTAGCTTTAAAGGTATTGGGCCTAATATTGGTTGTTAGCCCAAGATGCTGTTTGGAAGCCCACCTAAAGGGTAGAGGGCGCATGTAGCAATGTAATGAGTTTGGATAGTTCAAGACATTACTAATTAATTTAATTAGTTAAATTAATTACGAAACATTTAAATTTTGAATTTTTAATTTGAAATTTGAATTTTGAAATTTGTATTTGAAATTTGAATTTTGAAATTTGAAACTTGAAATTTGAAATTTGAAATTGGATTTTGAAATTTAAATTTTGAATTTGAAATTTGAAATTTGAATTTGAATTTTGAATTTGAATGTTTGAACATTTGAATTCAAGTGTTTGAATTCGAATTTGAATTGGCTAAGAAAAGTTGTTTCATAACAAAAGGATAAGATGAGATCTTGTTGGAACATATTCCCTGCATCAAGAAAAGATATTTGATCTTATCCAATGATGAAGTGGTGCGCAAATTTGTATGCAAAGTGAGTGTCATTTTGTCAACTAAATGTACTACAATTCTGATTTGGTTGGTTAAGAGAATCAGTGAGTTAGTTGATTCAAATTTGAATGCAACTACTCAATGTATCTAGACTCATTTTGAATGGTTGGGGCGCATGAAATGGTTGGTCATGTGATGACCATCAGGTCAGAATCTTGAAAGGATAATGACCTAATCTTATAAGGATTCAAATGGGAGGTGGTTAGCAATTTTGAATTGCAAACAGATTCAATGTATCTCCCTGACGACCAGGCCGAAAACAAGGTAACATTATGCTGCCCTAAAGCATGAATCATTGTATGCATGTATGTTTCCGCGAGAAAGATTTTGTTTTTGCCTCTTACATGCATCGGCCTTCAAGGCCAGTTTACTTTCACTGTGGAACATGGCCCAAAATGTGTCTTCCCGCATCCCGAGCATCTGGGAGCAAGAGGTCTCACTGCACTCCCCTGAGCAGAAGTTCTCTTGAACTGATTTGGCGCTTGCTTAGCCGCCAACTGCTTTCCTTTACCCTTGTTCCCAAACTTCCCGTCTCTCCAGGAAGTGGAACCACCAGTACCCTGTGGCACCTCAATCTTGGCCTTCTCGGCCTTTCTCGCGCTGCAAAAATCCTCAATGTCACGACACTGCTGCACCAAAATGTAATAGCCCGTTGTACACCGGTATTGTTAACATTAATTTTGATATTAAGCGCAGTTACAATCACAGTAATTCATTTATAAAAATGCGAATAAACTTTTTCCGATTATTACGCGAGCAGTTGAAAACATAAAAAGCGTAATAATTAAAAGCTGTGACCGTAACCGTAAACTCTTGTGGAATACTTATCTATACTATTTTAATAGTTTCCTTTAATTATAATAAGACCCTAAGGGGTTCCCATAAACCCACTTAGCCAATTTCACACTTTTGGGTTTTCTACACATCCGAACAGGGTTCGGTATATAAATTACTGCGGACGCACAATAAAATTTCAGTCCCTCATACCTTGCTATCTTTTTTATTACTTAATCACCTTTCTAGAAAGCTATCACATGATTGGTTCCGAGCTCGTTTGCTCCGGTTATCGCCGTTTGAAGTTGGACAAGCAAAACTGCCAACCAACCCCGAAACAACTCCAAACGTCCCTCACTCCTTGAATTTCTGCACCTAAACCACTCATCCATTTGCTCTCAAATTTTTATACCATAAACTAGACACCTCAATATTCGATTTGATATATCATACACTTAATTTTACTAAGAAACGAAGCGGGAATAAATTTTCCAAAACGATCCAAAACAGCCCCCAAGAACAGGGCCAAAACAGGGAAGCAACTTCCCAGGCCTGCACAGGGCTGCGCAACACTCTAAAAATTCAAATATTTTGACACCACGTAGGGGACATCTCAAGCTTCAAAATGGAGTATGACACGTCCCTATCAGACCTCTATGGAGGGAGATATACTCTCCCGAAGTTCACCTAAAATCTGCCAATTCTACAGAAAATTCGCCAGAGTTTCCTTTGTTTTTGCAAAAATCCCCAATTTGCACTAGTAGTTATGTGACCTCAAATGTACTTAATACTCATTATAAATCATTAGGTGCGCACAAGGACCAACAATGCCTTGGGGTTCTTACAACCCAACACAGTTCATATTTATAATGTAACTTACTTTAAATCCTTAAATGGTTTCAATCACCAACTTCAATTTCATGCATATTTTGATAAACTTAAAATAGGCCTAAAGTCCTACCATCATAATACATCATGCATCCTTTGTATAATTACAACATTTAACTTGCATGTTACAACTTACAACTTCAAACTTTAAATTAAACTTACAAACTCATACATTAATTTACAACTTTAACATGAACTTAAAATATAAACTACTATGATGATGCTCCATGACTCATCCTATGGGCCTCTTGCCCGCCACTCCTGTGTCACTGCTACCTCCTGAAATAAAGTCCATGAGACGGGATGAGATATATAAATATATCTCGGTAACCCAGAGGTTCTGGAGAAAACTTCGCCCAATGGTTCACTTCGATGCATACAAATAATATAAAACAACATTACTTAAAACGGGATAAAGCAAGGGATTTAGAGAAAAGGGGAAATATCAAAATACAAACTACGACGAAGCAGGCTAGTAGCTACCATACCACACAACGTCCTCGGCATATAAGCCTACGGGTATCATCCAAGGTGTGTTCCTAGAACCACAACAAAGGTACCCCTCCCATCCATATACACCCAAGACTTCCTAGTGTGCTCCTATCCGGATTACACACCACAACCCTAGGTCAACTGAAACTTCCTCTCGGAGACCTATCCAGTGGAAGTCCGGAACTTTCCCGAAAGCTAACTATCTACTGCCAGAGACTCGGTACCAAAGTACCCACTGTGATAATGCATGCATGCTCATGTTATTCTACACAATTCATACACATTTCCTACCATCACCCTCAACGGGTATGGTGGAACACACAAGGGGAACAAGCCCCAGTACCAAGAGGTTACCTTATATATTATTCCACTTAGCTCCGTAGCAGCTTATTCCTCAACTTGGTACACAACATAATGCCTACATAGAGGACATTCCCAATCACTTAAAACTCAAAAAATACATGATAATTTACAATTAAACATGCATTGATCCAATCTCTTACCTCAATCCTCTTGGTCCAGGACCAAGGGCAACCCACTGATTCACTGTTCGGGGTTCAAGTCGACGTACGACAACCTACACAATCATGTACCATCATCAGTACACGTCCATTCTATCAAAATGCGGAAAATGTCAAAATCACTCCCTTCACCCTTATAGGTTCGGCCATCTTAGTGCAATTTAGAGATTTATTTTTCTAAATTTTCTTTCTCATTTTACTATACTTTCATAGGTTGTCAAAAGGATAATTCAATCGTCATTTTTCCGTTTTATGCCTTTTACGCAACATTTGCTAAATATTTCCCTCTAGGTTCATTTATGCCAAATGACACCACTCATTATTTTTCATTGGTTTTTCCACTATACAACCACAACACAACCCATCTAATTACCATTTAAAGAATGAAACATCATCCAAGCAATTTACACAACATCATTTCACCTCTTTTTTGCCTAAGGCCGATCTGCACACTAATTAACATCCAAGGAATTTCCACCAATTTTAACCACTCCACACCTCATATCATCCTATTATATCATCATAAAATCATACAACAACTCACCAATACACTCCCAACACATTTTCAAAACTCAAAGTCATAACACCTCAAATCTTCACTAAGTTAAAAATTAACATTTTTCCTCAATAATTTTTATTGCATTTCTACCTTTAATGCATCATTCTAAGACATTATCCTCTAATACACATTTTCCAATTGAGCTATCTAACATCACACATCATACATACAAAGTTTATGCCTCAAATTCAAATCACCACATTCAACCAATTAAATTGAAAGAATACTCACCCAAATGGTAGGTATAAGGCTCCTCCTAAGCATACTCCACCATTGGAGCATTTAGAAGCTCCAAGAACTCAACTTTCTCCCAAAATTTCGGATCTGATTTTGCTTCAGATCTCCCCAAATACGCGGTTTCAAGGCTCAATAGTGGTACCAATGTGTTTAGAAGGTGTTTTCCATCACGATTCACGACAAAAATCGTTGGATTCGGTGGAGAAATGGCTAAGTTATGGCCAAAATATATTTGGCACAATGAAGAGGGAGGAGAGGGCTGTTTTGCGCAAAAGGGAGAGAGAAGGAAGGAAGATGGAGATGAATAGTGAAGGTGGGGAGGTGGCTTAAGTGGAACTTAAGTGGGGCGGGTCCCACGCGATTTAAAACTCATCAGAGTTTCCCTTCGATTTCACTAAACGTCCCTAAATTCAAAACTTATTTAGAAACTCTAATTTTTAACATTGACCATTGTCCCTTAATTATACTTATCAGATGAATCCGGAGTTTTCCGTTTATTCGGAAAAAACACTATTTTAAGCTATTTCGCGCGCCGTTGGCACGCTTCCCCAAACTGACTTAATTCCCTCAAATATTTCCAGAAACCATATTTCCTAACTCTATAAACCATTTATAACTCATATTTGAAACCTAGAGCTCAAAACTCAACTGTCACGTTTTACGGTGCAATCGTACTGTGGTATTTTTACCCGCGAAAAACACTATTCACTGATTTTTCCGAAACTTGCCTATCCACTCAATTTTTCGTTCTGAATCCATTTCCATGGTTATTTTTACCATCTGAGACCTTCTACTCAATTTTTATCTTCCTAGGGTTGTGTATTGGCTAATTACCATTTTGCCCTTTCTTTGTATTTTGGCATAATCTTTAGGATTTTCACTAATTCTTCACTTAATCATCATTTAATATTTCAATACTTAATTTAAAATTGCGAGGTGTTATATTCACCCCACCTTTTAGAATTTTGTCAGCAAAATTAACATCTTAACGATCCCGTAACACGGGGTGTAACCGGGAAATCTCATCTTTCCACTCTCGACAAGCCTACTTAGGCGTGCATCTTTAAAATTTTACATTCGTCACATGCATAACCTCGTTTCTGTTGTATCCATCATTACTTAATCCTTCACAAACTTGATAATTTCAGGGATCTGGCCCCTTAGTTCATTATATTTCCACTGTTTCCTTAAACCACTGTTGCTTTTTCGTTAACTGTAGTTCATAATATACTCATTTTACAACTTGTCACTTATGGTGCCACGACCTTTAATTCGCAATAATTTAAGCTCTTCATGGCTTACGGTTACACTTTCACCAATTTATATGTAATATATGACCACATTACAATTTTTCTGTCCCACTTCATCTCATCCTCATCTTTATCTATCTTTCTAACCCAATGTCGTTCCCAAAATCTCTAGTCGTCTCCATACTAGGCTCTAACCGTTCTCATGTACATCCACTAGTTATTCCTGGAGTATTTCCAACTCACACTTTCTTTAGTACTTAACTCTCTTCGCTGTCCTCACTGTTTCAACCATACTCAAATCTACTAGTCCTCCCCATTACTGTTAATACTCTTATCATTTCTTTGTTTTCTTGGCTTTCACCTAAGTACATACTTTCTAGTTTCGAAGGTACTTTATCGTATCCTATAATTCCAACTCACTAAATTCTATACTCATAACCTTTACTTTTCCTTGTCACGTGTCTTTACCTCTTCTTAGGTACTCACAGCTATATCTTCCTCTTTGGGATACGAAACTAACAATACTCATGCTAGTTTATATCTTCGATTAACCATGTAAGGTCCTTTAACCACAACAAACTCCTGAATTTTTCCATTTACTAATCATATTCATAATTTACACTCTATTACTCTCTTCATTAACTGAACCATCTCAACTTTATCAACTCAGTCAGCTCAATTCTATACTCAGACCCCCCTCACAGTCTAAACACACACTCATCAATGACCTCCATATCAAGGACTCATGCTTAATATTTTCTCCCACTAACTATTTTCAACTTATATTCCACTCCGATGTTGCAACTTAACCATATGTTCCACTTATTTATACCACTTTCTCGTAATCATCGTCACTTATTCATGGTTGTCCAACTTAAAATACTATACCATTATCCTCACATATAAGTCTCCTCATATTGGTGACCTCTAAACACAATGACTTTATCACCTGGCACTACTTTCATCCTTAAACAATTTTCAAACATTTTATTAATACTGTGTATCTCCAGAGGATGTATCTCCCTCACTTAGCATGTATCACATACCATGCTCCAAGTCACTCCATCGAGTTATCAACACTTATTTAATCATCATAATTTACGTTATTGATCCTTATTAAATACTTTCACCTAATTCCATAACAACTAACTTCTCATGAAAGGCCATCAGGCCACCATCCTAACTACACCTTTATTCCTCATTAGTTCCTTCTAACATAACCTTCACTCAATTCGTCAATATTAACACGTTGATATTTGTATCATAAGGCAATAATTCCAACTAACTTGGTACCTCCCTTAGAGCCAAAAATTATTTCATCAGGCTTACTTTACAAATCATAGTGCACTTCCACATCACACTTCGAAACTCTTACACACTATGCCTCACCTCTTATATCCAAATCTGATATACTATTATCCATTTAAAAATATATGACCTCACATTTTGCGTTAATCACATGGAAAAACTCTCTCAATACAGTGGGTAACAACATTCACAGGTTTAACCCCTCGAGCTCTTGCTGTCCTAAGGGCCCCAGATGTAATGACCCACCGATCAGAGAATCCACCCATATGATCCATGCCAGAATAATATCTTACCACTATCTGTCCCTATTCTAGGAGCATCCCCCATATGTTTCTTCTTTATGCGTTTACATCACATACCCCTACTACACTAACAGTTACACCAACGTGGAACACTTGCTCGTCTCATATTACTCTTATAAGCTCATAATAGTCTCCGGGAACATAATTCGCACGGAGATACCCATACTGTCACGTCTTACAACTTGCACCCAGTGCACAGAGGGATTTATATTCATAATACATCTGTATATAATGGTCAACGTGTACCCAGTACACACCAGATTACATATGGACCCAGTCTATTTGGCGTCTGTATCATACTCGTGTATAAAGGCAAAACTATTTTGTATTACCACATGGGCTGGCCCCATAATCAAAGTAGTAGTATATTAATCATATCACATATAGGTATGGTGCACTGTTTCTTCTTTAATTATTCTTCTCCAAGATTGTTTACTCTTTTACTTTAACTACTCACCTGGCATAATTCATAACATAATTTCTACTCCATGAATCCTATACTTTTCTCAAAGTTCTGTACACCTCTCACATCTCTTAAGATAAGTATCACATTTCTCATCACATAGGGATCTTCTAATCGTATCTGTCTAATAACAGAAAACTAACTTCACCTCAATCCTTTCACTGAAATTCACATTAGTCACCGCATCAAAATTCTACCTCAGTCCTTACATTGAAAATTTTACATTAGTCTTTGCACTAAAATCCTATCCCAGTCCTTGCACTGAAAGCCACACGTCAGTCCTTGCACTGACCATTATCCCTCCACTCATTAACTAATCTTATCATCTTCATTTTGACATTACACATTATCTCTTTTGCTAAACACGTAATTTCATACTCTATGCACATTTTATACATCAATTCTTTCGCTAACCACATAATTTCTCACTTTATTGCAACTTAGTTCACACACTGACCACATGGTTTCACATCAGGTTGTACCTTAGCTCATTTTCTAATCATATCATCTCACCTTATTGTTATACAACAATAACCCACAAAATTATGCCATCGTTCTAATCCATTGCCTGCTACGGCTCACATAACATATGCTCAATACTACAGAGCAACTCATCAATTTTCTTGATCACTTCAACCCTTGGTGGTTGTAGAATATCTCTTACCTTGAAAGTACCTCTACTCCGTCTATCACTCCATATCAAATACCAATGTTTTCGCAAGCGCACTACTATTAGTAGTACTATATATATACCACAAGGTCATAATTTCTTTACAATTCTCATTATTGTCTTACATATGACTGTACATCTCAACCGTCCTATTCATTTATCAGTGACACATCTGCCAATTTGAGTCGACATCCATTAACTACAAAAGTTTCTTCATTGTACATTTATTTTATGCCATCCATGGCGATTCCTTCACTTTTCCTTATGCACAAAACACATAATAATATAACAAATAATTAGTTCACCTCACCTATATTTAGTCACACTACCTCTTTATGGATTTCAATCCCGTATTTCAACACCTCTTCAAATTAACACTTCACTAACATAGTAATTTCAAGTGGTCAAACCCCTTGGGATTATACATCAAATATTCCACTTGCTTCTCTACATTAACCATCCCAATTCATTCAAGTGTACACTACCTGTCCTGGTCTCATAACTGCTAATCAAACATAACGTATTTAACTCATACATACGCATATCTGTTCTCATTTCTCAACAATTCCTCAGGTTCTAAACCTCTCACCTTGATGAAGACTACTCACCAAGTCCACTTGTACATAATTATCTTACTATACTACACATATACTTGGAATTTCACCAGTCTCTTAAGCTCATCTCAATTATATGTTTATTATTCACAGTACTACAAAGTTCATCTATGCTCATACTGTACATATCATAGATTTGTTTACACTTTTACTTATAACATAATTTTCTTTTAACTTTAAGATCAAGATTCAGACAA
>JAVKPL010010675.1:0-44662 GCA_032173675.1 Gastrolobium villosum
AAATTCTAAAGGAAGCGGCGCGGGAGTAATCATCGAAAGCCCGGAAGGAGTATCAATTGAGCATTCGCTCCACCTGGCATTTCCGACCTCAAACAACCAAGCAGAGTATGAGGCGTTTATTGCTGGGATTATGCAGGTGAGAGAGCACGGAGCAAAGAGAATCAAAATCATGAGCGATTCTCAAGTCGTCACTTCCCAAGTTGAGGGAAAGTACCAAGCCAAGGGCCCTCTCATGATGAAGTACCTCCAAAGAGTTAAGGAATTGTTTGCCGAGTTCGACGAGGTAATGATCCAATACATCCCTCGAAATGAGAATAGTAGGGCCGACATCCTGTCCAAACTGGCAAGCTCAAAAGGACCCGGCAACCACCGCACCGTTATTCAGCAAAGCATTCTGGAACCAACATGCGTCCTAATGATAACTACCGACACTGAAGATTGGAGGAGACCAATCGTGGCTTACCTTGAAAAAGGAACCCTGCCAGAAGACACTAAAGAAGCAAAAAAGCTGGTCAGGAACTCGGCTTGCTTCACCATTGTAGAAGGTCAACTCTACAAAAAGGGTTTCTATGCACCCATGCTGAAGTGCCTTGATAAAAACGAAGTTGAATATGTGTTATCCGAGATCCATGAAGGCATCAACGGACATCACATGGGGGGCAAAGCATTGGCTAAGAAGGCGTTAAGAGCTGGATATTACTGGCCAACAATGGCGGCCGACGCCATGGAACATGTTCAGCGATGTGAGCAGTGTCAGAAGCATGCACTGATAATTCATGCACCCCCAGAGGAATTGCAGACCATAACGGCACCTTGGCCATTTTTTAAATGGGGAATGGACCTCTTAGGACCCTTTGCTGCTGCTGAAGGACAACTAAAGTGGCTGATAGTCGCGGTCGACTACTTCACCAAATGGATTGAGGCTGAACCACTGGCCACCATCACCTCGGCCAGGATACGACGCTTCTTCGAGAGGAACCTGGTAAGTCGGTTTGGAATCCCTGCAGAAATTGTAACCGACAACGGAACTCAATTCATTGACAAGAAATTTGGTGAACTCATGTCCGACTTCAAAATAAAACACCGTTTCGCCTCAGTGGAACATCCCCAGACCAACGGACAAGCCGAGTCTGCCAACAAGGTAATAATCAACGGACTCAAGAAAAGGCTTGACGAGGCCAAAGGAAACTGGGTACAACAATTACACCTAGTCTTATGGGGGTACAGAACAAGTGTTCAATCCGCAACAGAAGAAACCCCCTTCAGGCTAACATACGGTTGCGAAGCAATGATTCCGGTTGAGATCGGAGAACCGTCCTGGAGAAGGGCCCAAAGACTGCAAGGCACTGAGGGACAAAATGATGAAGCACTGTTGATTGAGCTCGACCTGTTGGATGAGTGCAGGGAGAACGCCAGATACAAAAATATGATGGCCAAGCGCCTAGTTACGGCTAGGTTTAATAAGAAAGTAAGACCTCGGTCATTTCAGAGTGGCGACCTAGTTTTGAGAAGAGCCGACATCGGCAACAAGAATGCCAAAGATGGAAAGCTCGCAGCAAATTGGGAAGGCCCTTATAGGGTCAAGGATAATCTCGGAAAGGGAGCCTACACTCTGGAAACTCTATCAAAGAAGCCAGTAAAAAGAACTTGGAATGCTGACAAGCTGAAAACCTACTACAGTTAGGTATGAAGACATGGTCAAAGTACTAGACTCTAGTCCACATAAATAAAACGAGCCAGGGAGCTCGGACAGTACTTGATTCGATTTTAAGCAAATAAGCGGGCTGTAAAGCTCGGATTTGTAAACAGTCTTATTATGAATAAATGAGCAGTTGTTTGTAAAACGCCTCCATTTATGATTCCGACATGTATGTCACGATCGTTAAAGAAATGAACCTTCGAAAAAGAAATTAACATTTTTAGATCGGACATCAGTGACTCGCAAGCCATAAAAGTGAATAGAAATGAAACCAATATGGTAAAATTAGACGAGCTCGGGTTAATCAAAGATTGTTCATAACAAAAGCTAAGCCGAAAACGGCAATGATTACAAAATATTGCAGAAATTAAAATTAAGGGGTCCTAGTCTCGGCCTCTTCCTCGGAACCAGGAGAACCCGGAACAATGACGCCGTCCTTTACTTCGTAAGACACGTCCATGCCCTCTTCGATGAGCCCTGGGTTGAGAACTCGGGCCTGAGCAATGGCGTTGTCAAAAGCTTGGACAGCCGCGTTAACCACCACGTTCCTGGCCTCTTCAAAATCGGCAGTCTTTTGGTCGAGCTGAGTTTGAAGCGCCTGAAGTTGGACATCTTTATCCCCTAGAGATTTGGTAAGGGCTTCTTTCTCGGCGCTCAGCTCACCGACCTTAGAATTGGAAAGGCGCAGGTCCTCCTTCGCCGTGTCCACCTCCTTCTGCAGATCCCCAAATTTAACCTCCAGGGCGGACTTAGATCGCTCTAACTCCACGACCTTAGCAGAGAGGGATGACTTGGCCGCATTCGCCTGGTCCAGATTCTGGAGGAGGTCCTGAAATATCTGGATCAATGAGGTCGTCTTTAAGGCGTCCTCCTCCATCCGCTTCAACATGACCCTCACAGAAGAGGTCAGGCCGGAATCCAGAAAGAGACCAGGGGGAGGCTTCAAAGCCGCCCTGAGACGGTCAGAAACGCCTGACTTCCATAGCTCCCCTGGCTCCAAACTGAGGAGGGCCCCCTGGGTCCACTGGGAAGCAGGAATCGCAGCTGGACTTGGTGATAGGGGAGAAACATCAATAGGAACCACCTCGTCAGCAGGTGGGTCCTCCCCCAAAATGATGTCTACCCGCCGTCGCTTTGACGCTTCGGGTTCTGGAGGGGCAGCCTCTCGCGACTTGCCCTTGCCGGCTCGCTTGGGTAGATACTTCTTGTATTCAGCCGAAGTCATGCCAACTGAAAATCAGAAAATGCAGTGTTAAAAAGCACCAAAAAGAGAATGTTGTCAAAAATAAATAAAAAACTTGACATACATACCAAACTCATAAATAGCATCATCTCCAAACTTATTTACTATCCGACTTAAGTCGATGACGCCACAGTCGTCAGTGTACTCGATTAAAATCCGCACCGCGAATCTCTCAGCTCTGGAAAGCGCGGACACAGGAGTGGCGTAGTGTTTTGGACGACGTCGATAGTGTTTTCGCGTCCAATACAGCTCGAAGTGGCATAATAAGTTCCCATCATCTAGCAGCTCCTTGCCAAACCAAGGGAGGGAATCAGGACGAGAAGCCACTTTAAAATAGGCATTCTTAAAGCCTTTAAAGGATTGAGAGTAAGGGATGAAAAGTCCCCTACCAGGGGTACCTCGGTAGGTAACCCACCCTTTCCTCTCTTTCAACTCGGCACCACTCCGAGCCGTATAGACATCAAAAAAGAAATAAAAAAGGGGGACTGTACAAGGAAGAAAGAGGTAAGAGCACAATTGCTCAAAACCTCGGATAAAAGCCCACGAATTTGGGTGAAGTTGGGAAGGCGCTACTCGAATCCGACGCAGCACGGCCATTTGGAAGTCTGTGAACGGAAGCCGAATTCCGACCTTTGTGACCAGATCCCGGTAGAAAAAGAAGAAGCAGGGCTCATCTGATATGGGGCCTGCGCATATCGGAAAATCACCCGGTGGAAGAAGGTCGACCCCCTCAGGATTCCCAAGAGGAAGCTGGGAGACGTCGGCTGGAGTCATTACTGACCGCATATGAAGGATTTCTAGAAGAACCCATTCATTGACATCAGAATTGTCCATTGTCAGGTCCCTGGAACACGAAGGAGTCGGGTCAGAAATATAATCAACCTGACTTGACCCAGAATCATCTAAATCAGATGGTAACGGGCCTGGACTCCAAGAAAAAGGGATAGAGTCGTCAGAACTACTAAGGAGATCGACGAAGGGCACCTGACTGGATGCCGAGTCATCAAAAGCGGAAGGGATTTCCGATTTGGGAAAACCTAGCTCGGATGAAGAAATGCTGGAGCAACTACTACTTAATGGGAAAGGTGGGATCCGATCTAAAACAGACCCCGAACCTTGCCCAAACGGTGGAGGAGGAAGAATATAAGACAAGGGAACTGGCTCGGAAAAGAAACTCGGTCCAGAAGTTGAAGCCTGAGGAATCGAGGAGGACGCACCTCTAGTAAAAGAGGGTTGGGGGTGTTCACCCCTGCGTCCCCTCCGACCTCTACCTCTCCTACCACGAGCACCTCTGGAGGTCTGACGACCTCCTCGGTGACTTCGGAGAAGCTGCTCAAGCCTCTCCTCTTCAGTATACTCCCTACCATAAACCCAGTACTGAACGGATCGTGGCAACCTACCTATCATCTCCTCAGATACCTCTCTACTATCATTTTGGCCACTAGAACTACTAGGAGTGTCCATTACCCACTTAAAGGGTGGATAAGACAAGAAACACTCCTTACTCAACCAGAAAACGAACAAGAAAAACAGAAATCTACAAAAGAGAGAGAAATTACCTGGTACAAAAACTGGGTAGAAGAAATGTGAACGAAGAACACTGGGACAAATGAAGAATATGCAGAAAACCCAACCCTAGGAGACGCGTGAGAGCAGGAAAGGGGAGGTGGTAATGAACATGCGAATTTATAGGGCTGAAAGGGGGTGGAAGACCAAAGGGTGGTCTCCCAAACGTCTCAGGCATCAAGGGCAAAAGAGGATTTTCGCCGCCCTGCACGCCCTGCACCACCTGCGTTGCCTACCTGCAGTTAATGATCACAATCATGGCCTACTCTAGGCTCAGAGTAGCTTTCCTGCCCAATACGCGGAACCGCCAGTAAAGGGAGTACACGTGTCCAGTTATAACCGTCACTGCAGGAGTAAGACGAAAGGACAGAAAGTGGTAAGAAAACGAAAGGTCAGAAAGCTGAAAGGTCATGTCAAGGGTTCCGACATTCAAAATCCACTGACCTCACAAACCTGATCGAAAATTATAACAAGATTCGAAGAGTTACGACCTCCGACATAGTTTGCACGTGGAATAAATGGCAAGATGAAGAACGGCTAATTAAACCAGAGAATCTCGGCATTCCGACTTTCCGAATACCGAGCTGGGGGGCAACTGTTACGGATGAAGCTCAGTCAACCGCCTTCCGAGAATATCTCGGATGGGGGATATGGCCAAATTCCAACTGACCCAAACATGCCCGTTGAGGCCGACCAAGTCGGACGAAATCTCAACTACGGAGCTCAGCAGCCGAGCCAGGTACCTCTATAAATAAGCACCTAAACATCTCAGGTACACAACTCTGAATCGCCTAGCTTATTCCACTCATTGTGCACACACAACACCCCCTGGTTATAAAGCCTATTGCTGGTGCGCAGTGATTGGGACCTCGGCATATAGCCTAGTAAATTGGGCATATACATCATCTCTGAGCGCATACCATCCGGTATAGCAATACGGTCTACCTCGGACCTAACAACTACAATTGCTAAAGTCGCAAGAGACCCAATTGTGAGTGCAATTATGCAAGAGCGTGTTTAAAGTCCAATTCAAAAACGAGTAACAAAACAGAAATGGATAAGCTCATTGACCGCCGCCAAATCGCGTTTTCAATGGGAAACTTCTATGTTGTTTGGTATACATGCTTTATGCCACAGCCTCATTCTACAACTAGTCATACATAAATCACAGAAGTTTGGTAGTTAGCATAGAAACGCAACCAAACTTCCAAACCTCTCTTAATTGTAGTTGTCAGCACCCCCTTTTAAAGCTTCAGAGCATCTCTTTGCGCTTTAACGTCCAATTGTCAATGGTGCTCTTGGTAGAGAAATTTGCAAAACTCTGCTCCAAGCTGGAGAATCGCCACCATCACATAACCCACTATGACCACCCTCAACATGAGGAATTATCATCTTCTCTGCATGCTTTTCAATCCCATGCTTCCAAATTCATTGGCCAATTAGCATTGGATTTGAAACCCGGATCAGAAACCCTGTCCTTGTCATGGTTTAAAAGGTGTTTCGGCCTCTTGCCCATCATCAATAAGGCTTTTGCAAAGCTTGTTATGGATATTGACTACCCAATGAGAAAATGGGAGGTTGATTCCATTGAAGGGTATCTTAGTTACACCTTGAGTTTGTTGGAGCTTTTGAATTCTATGTCTTCTTCTCTTTCTCATCTTGGCCAAGCTAGGCTATCTCTGGCTCATGGTTTGATTCAGATGGAGAAGTCACCTTTGACTTTAAAGCATGTGAAAGCAATTCAACCAAGGTGTTTCCGGACCAACATGGGTAAAGAATTCTACAAAGAAGATGATAAAGGAAAGGTTTTCTCAGGCAAGGAGTTGATTGTTCATGAGGCTGTTAAGGAAATGAAGAGTATTGGATTCTGGGTATGTGGAGTTTTGTTGTCTTGTTTATACAGTGATGGTAAACCATACATGGAGCTGAGAAAAATTGCAGGCGGGTTTGATAGTTCTTCAGTTATCAGACTTGATTTCAAAATCTGTGAGCAGTTAATTGAGAAAATGCCAATCTTCAGTGAGATAAAAGAGATAAATAATGCTGTTGTTGAGCTTCTTGTTGCTTCTGAGGAAGTGAGACATGATGCAACCAAGGAATTGCAGACAAAGTTACATGTGTTAGAGAAGCTATTTGATGATATAAGCAAGGAGGTGGATGATCTATTTGCCGATGTAATGATTCAGAGATCTGAATTAATTGATGGCTTTCGACAGCAGAAATAGCCCAAAATATTCTCTGTTTGATTTCCTATGTAAAGATCATTAGTTTGTAATTATTTTTTATTTTTATTCTTTTTGTAATATTTTTATGGATTTAATAAATGTTACGTAGTAGGAAAAGTGATTGTGTTATGTTATAGACGTTTTGCATGTCGTAGTTTTTTTTTTTTTGGCTTCAAAAGATGTGGACCCCATAAAATGTTGTGTGTGTAAGAAACTTTTTGTGGTCCCACTTTAAAAAAAAACCCAGAATCCATTGTCAGATCCTAGGAAGCATGGACACTTGTAAAAACAGGAAGAGTCGGGTCCGACATGGTGTCGGACACGCGATTGACTTTTTCCGACACGTTGACTATTCTGACACGCGAATTTGACCGTGTCCGACACGGTCAAATGGCATTCTCGTAAAAAAAATTCAATTTTTTTTTTTAAATTTTTTTTAAAATTTTTTAATTTTTTTTAAATAAAATATAATATATTAATAAAGCTTCTACCTGATCATATCAATTTTATTTTTTTATCTTTTTTCCCCTTAAGTAGATAAGAGATCATCTCAGCATCATTGTTGTCAATTCCTACTATGCTCTTGTTGTATCTCATTCTCTCTGATCTCTCTCTAATATGATTTGATCTCTCTATCTGATATTATGTCTCTCATCCCAGTTTTTATTTTTTTTATTAAAACTTCCATCTTTATAACGTGTTGATGGTATTATTAATTTAGTTTCATTTTTTATTAAATTATTAAATATTAAATGAAATATAAACTATATAAATTAAAAATATTATTTAATATTAAAACGTGTCCCAACGTGTCGAAATCCATAACTTTTTAGGATTGACGTGTCGGAGTGTCGTGTCGTGTCACGTATCGTGTGTCATATCGGTGCCACAAGTCAGATCTCGGCTTTCTATAATATTGCTGCAAAAGCTTTTTTTTTTTTTTTTTGCAGCGCAAGAAAGCTATATTTCCTATTTTTAAATTGTATGATTATCAAAGACATGTAAATAAAAACACTCGGTGTTTTCTTTGCACGCTAGAGTACATACCTGGTGAGAATAGTCAATATTATCTTTCAAAATATACATTCAATAATACTATTAGTGACTTTTCTTAAGCTAAAACTTGTGGTTTGACTTGACACCATATAAATGATTCAAAATTATGTAACTCCTTATCCGTTTTTGTTTTCATCATTAAGACTTGAAATAAATTTTGACTTGGTAAACGTTAAAAGTCTCCCCAAAGTGTGCTTTTACAAAGATTGAACTTTCGACCTTAACGTTGAAACAACCTACAACATTTTTTAACCGGTGCGACCGGCATCCATTGGGTAGTTTAATTTTTTATTTACTAGGTATGGTCTACTATCCAAAAAGGATGAGGGAAATGATTCCCCTTCCATTTACTTTTGTCTATCAGAATGAGTAAAACAGACAATCTCAATTCTCAAATGTACATTAAATGACTATTACACATTTTAACATTTTGAATGATAATTAAACATTTGATTTTATAAGAGTTATGTTATAAAAAAAGTAATTGTGTTATGTTATAGAGATTCGTTTTGCGTGTCGAAGAATTTTTATTTATTTTTTTTGCTGCGGGCCCCACAAAATGTTGTAAGTGTAGAAAAATTTGTGGTCATGTTAAATGATAGATGATAAACCCTTAAACATTTAATTCAAGGGAGGGATCAATTTACCACCAAAAAAAAAGTTTACAACTCTTATAACCAATTTAATCACCGTTGATTTCCGTCAATCTAACGGTTATAATTTATTGAAAATTAATAGCAATTATTGTGTCACGTTTATTAATTTTCAATAAATTATAACCGTTAGATTGATATAAATCAACGGTGATTAAATTGGTGATGAGAGTTGTAAATTTTTTTGGTGGTAAGTGAATCATTTCCCTTAATTCAAATGTTAATTTCTTCATCAACAACCATTTAATGAGAAGGAGCTTCTTCCCCGAACCAGAAGTTTCAATCAGGAATGAGAAAAATAATCTGGGAAGAGTTACTCTTATAATGGATCCGACATGTTGGAAGCATCAAGGAAGAGAAGCCCAAGCATAAGCTAGGATTCCTTCTTCTATTTACTCTACTGGTGGAACCAAATCATGGACTAGGAAGAGGAGGAAAGAAAATTGGGCGAGGATTTTACCATTACAATTGACATAAAAAATGCAAAGACAATGAAATATAAAATTGCATTACACCGTTTTCAGCATTGGGTTCACATTTCTAAATTTTCTTGATGCCCACAATGATAATTTAGGCAACTGCAACTAGCTTACTGATAGCACATGATTAAGATAGAAAGAGAACATAAAGAAACACTAATGTTGAATAGCAAAATAAACCTAAGTACTGTCTTCATTCGAACGAAAAATATGGTTCACAATTTTAGACTTTTCACAGTTCATTAGGCCAAAATTTGTTTAAAATGGTTAATCTGCATCTTGCCAATTTCCTAAAAGAGCCAAATTCCAACTTATGACTAGAAGGTCACCTTTGATTCTATCTTTTTTCTCTGTAATTTAAACTTATTCTGTGCAAAACTACAACTTCACTAATTTGGTCTCAAGTTCTATTTTACCTGTTGAAACAAGAAAGTCAGATAATTGGATCAGAATAGAGCCATTTTACTCTCAGTTATTTGAAAAGGTTAATTTGTCGAGTGCCTTCCTTTTGTAATGAACATCAGCAGCGATCCTAGAGAACAAGAAGCAAACATGAGATTAGAAAAGCCTGGTTAGTGAACACTAAAAAGGAGGATGATCTTTCAAATCTTGTCATGTATGTTAGAGCATTCAAATCTTTCACAGTTTAGCTAACTAATTAGCTGGGTTAGAATACGCCAAGTGTTAAAAAACTGAGTGGGAAAGAGGTTTAAGAAAGGAAGAACCAATGCAAGAAAAATTGTGGAATACAATGATTATTGCTGAACATAATCCTATGCAGATTTCATGCAAGGCAAATGAGTTAATACAAGCTAAAAATGGAAACCATAATTATAGTACTGATTAAGTCTGGCTAGAAAATGTCTCTATGTTGTAATGATACAGGGAGCCCATACGTCCATTAATGTGCCGAATGACAAAGAAATAAGGAAGCGGCTCTATGAGTCTTTTCCAATTATATGATCCTCACTTGAGTTATTTATAGTCAATGTGAGACTTCCCACTCATACTTGAATTTAATTTCAACACTCTACCCCAAATAGTGAAGGTATTTTATCCATGAAAATCAAGAAAAGTATTAAGTTTTCAGTTTCACAAAGAAAAATATAGGCTATCAAGATCTTATGCAATTTATTTTGAAGTTTTGTAATTGAAAAACATAGTACCCCAAATGCAATGCTGTGTCTGAACCTCCTTTCTCATTTCCAGAGTTACTGGCCAAGCTGGGACATGTGGCACTAGTATTTACAAAAGTATTTTTTCTTTCCATATGGTTACATTGAAGATAAGATGGGACCACATGTTCTGTTAGCGGAAACAGGCAACGAAGCTCCATAATCTGTAACATGATGCAGGCAGAGAATCATTCAAACATAAGAAATTCTGGAAACACAACATTGCATTAAGAATAAGTGAATAATGTTTGCCTGTCTTCGCAAAGTTTCATTCTCCAACATAGCCCTTTGTTCCTGTAAAAAATCAAACCAAAAAAGTTACTACGACATAAAGATACATCTTCCCTTTCCCTTACTTTTTCAGAGTAATTAGTATATTCCGATGTCATATTTAATCCTCATATTGACGCAAATTTCAAACTTATCCATGAATTGACGGGAATGAAAATGCAGTGGGCCATTGCCTGGAAACTAAAAAAGCAACTGACCGCAGTGCATAAAAATAAATGACATGGAATTAAAATGCAAACAACAGCAGCGCAAAAATATAACTGAGAAGAAATTTAAATTTAAAGGCCTCTAAGCACTAACATCAAGTTCTTCAGCCTCTAATATGAGGACCACGTTGGACAAATGAATGTGAAAGGTCTAAGATGCTGCTCTGGAGCAGTTCATAAATATCAAATATGAAATCTATATTTCTTATTGACTTGCTGATCTCCATATTTCAGAAAACGATAAATCAAACACTAAGCTATAAAAAAAGGATAGCTGATTAACTATGCATAGATCACTGCCATTCAATAATTAAATATACACAATTACACCACATCATCAATCAGTCATGCAACTTGCCAATTTTCATTCTTTGCAGTTGCGTCTAAGACCTGTGACTGATTGAGAAATGAACCCAGTATGCCAGTAATGAAATGATTTACCCACACAAAGTCCCATGTTGAGAAACTACATGTTATCTTTGCATATAGAAAGACTAGAAAATTACAATTACGGGATTCCCTTTCAAGGGTTAACAACTATCCATTGAAAGGAAATTGACTTATTACGAAATAAAATACTCACAAGTCACAACCATGTAAGCTTAAAGAGTGCATGATATGGTCACAAACCTATAAATAAGCCATTGTCACACATACTCTATACTGTTTTAGACTTTCTTGCAAATTCTACTTGGTTTGTGAGGTCCATTAATTTAATTAAAGATAGCTAACTTCTGATTCCAGTATACCTGTACTCTAGACTGCTCCAGTTGCTCCAAGAGTAATTCCTCCTGAAAGAGCAAAGGTTAAGGGTTATAGGACTGGCACATTGTTCTGAAAAGAAACCATTAATTATATTCTCTTGATAGCCTTCCATAATTAAAAAAAAAAGGAACATAAAAGTAGAGAAGGGAAAAGGGATAATATAAAATGTGAAGGACCTTTTTCTTCTTGACAGACAATAACCCTTCATTAAGTTGCTTCTCTAAATTTTGCAATTCCTTTAAGCCCAATCCTGTCAGGTCCTCACCCAACAAACGTCTATAGTCACAAAGGTAAGTATTCATAAGTGGTAGTTCCGACAACAAAAAATTAAAAGCAGCAATGCAAAATAACAATAATATATAAGAAAAAATCTAATATATCGAAAGAAAACATACAATTGCTTTGTTTCTAGCTCTGCAATTTCATCTCTTAGAATCTCCACCTTCTTAGAATCTTCCTTCTGAAGAGAAGATATATTAGACATAATAATCCTATAATGTATCAAAGGAGAAATGATAACAAGGAAATAGCTAATGGAAGAAACTTTAGAACTAGATATTCAGGAAAACTAAATGAAAAGTTTGCACTTACAATAACCAAACTATCTGACAGACTATCTGCAATGGCAATTGAACTTCAAGAGTTGAGACCAATGTGTTTTTCTTTATTTCATAAAATTACACTCAGGGTTTCAAAGATTTTCTATAGTAAAGGGCCGACCCAGTTCAAATACCCACTTCGTGAGTGTCTGGGAAAGGGAATACTCTAGGCAGTCTTTCCCCTGCTTTTTGCAGAGAGACTGATTCGAACCCACGACCTGACACACCACGGCAAGCAAGATTACCGCTGAGCCAAGCCGGCCCTTCTATAGTAGTTTCAATAAAAGTAAATGGAAAGCCAAACTTCCTTGACATTTAGAAAGTACCGCATCTGATTGATGCTTCCCTAACAGCAACTTATCTTTAATATATAGCGCTACAGCTTAAGACATATTAATGTTTCATAACTTGACATCTGATCACAAATTGTAGAGTTTCGGTTGGGGTGGGATAGACAAACATTACCTGAGCTGGATCATTCATTTACTATTTACAATTAGCTTTTAGAATATACAATAAAACATCAAAATAACATCATCCCAAATCTCTTGTTGGATATGATGCAGTGTAAATGATGACATCCAGAGTGTACCTGTCATCTTTTATGTATGATATTGAATTGACAAAACAACACAAGAATGTCATGAAATTATTGGATTTCCTATTAATATTTCTCTATTAATCATTCAAAGATTAAAAAAATAAATAAAAAATCATTGGATTTCTAAAACTGAAAACTGCCAATTCTTTTCAGTTTTCAACATCTCAAATCTCTAGATTTGAAGGTGAAGTACTAACTTGGTATCAGAGTCAAGTCTACCATTAAAGGGACATCAAATGCAATCCTTGTGACACTGATCTCTTATTTGAGGCAGGTTAATTAAACTACCAATGAAGTTTGTAGATTAATATTATGCTAATAGACTTAAGTTCCATAAGTTGAAGACTAGGAAAGTGATGTATTATTCAAATCAAGAAAGAAATTAGAACGGGACCAGCATATTTAACTAGCAGAAAAACACAAATTAAAAAGTGACTTTCTCTGGAACTTAAGTGCATTATATGGAGATATAATGCTTGATTAACAACACAATTCCAAAACACATAACGGACTGAAGTTCTGTTTGTATCTTGAAGAATAAGGAAACAATTTACTGTTTAAATCAGTAAATTAATTATAGAGTAAATACTCGTTTTGGTCCTCAGTAAATTTCACGATGCCCATTTTAGTCCCTAGCAAATAAAAAGGCCCATCGTGGTCCTTAAAAAATTCAAAATGGACCCATTTAGTTGAAATCGTGGTCCTTGACAAATTCAAAAAAGATCCGTATTAGTCCCTCAAAAGGACTAAAATGGATCCATTTTGAATTTTTTAGGAACCACGATGGGCCTTTTTATTTGTTATGGACTAAAGCGGGTATCGTGAAATTTATTGAGGATCAAAAAGGATATTTACTCTTAATTATAAGAAATTCTGCGTGTGTATTTGGAAGGAAATCAAAAGAGCATATGTGCATTTTCTGCTAATACCTTAAAAATTTTCTGTTGAAAAGTAATGTTTACTCTACAAGTGCGAATATATTGTGTCTATAAGAAACAACATCATGTGACAAGAGAGAACAATTTTCAAAGCCTAACAACCAAAGCCTGTTCCAACTATGTGGGGTCAGCTACAGGGATCAAATGACCCCAGAAAGACCATTTAAATCACACCCTTTTTCTGGTTTCACTTGAGTTTAGAAATTCAAGTACCCATTCAGCTGCATATAACATCATTCTGTTAAAACAAAATTGAAATAAAGCTTGAATAAATTAAGCTAATAAACTTGAGAATTTTATTTTACTTTTTTACATATTTTGAAGAAGCTCAACATACTTGTAAAAAAGTGAAACCTTAGTGAACATTAATAGAACAAAGGAGGACAAGAGAGTACCCTTGTCTTATATTCCACTGCAGCAGCCTCCGGAGAATCAAGGCATTTGTTGTATCTTGAAACTGTTTGCTTCATACTGCACGAAAGAATTGTAAGAATGCAATATAGGTACTGTTTGTAAAAAATGAGTCACATCATATGTCCTCCCATGCAGGGATTTCAATTAAGTGCTTTAAACACAAATTGGAGAAGGTATATTAAAAAAAAAAATCACTCCCCTTTAAACCCGACTAGCGAGTGTAGGGTGGAGGTAATCTTTGTACGCAGCCTTAACCTTGCATAATTGCAAGAAGGCTGTTTCCTAGGTTTGAACTCATGACCTTTGAGTCATGAAAGAACAGTTTTACCACTGCTCCGGTTCGCCCCCTTAGTGGAGAAGGTATATTAGAAAAAAAAAAAAAAATATAGTCAATTAGTAAAATCATCACAAAAATAGCTAGATAAACTCAACATGTTAGTGCACACAAATTTAACGAGATTTGTCAATTGCTTAAACAAATAGAAGAGAGGTCATAGCCCACTAATATTCAATGGAGACTATAGGATTAGGATCAGGGAAGCAACCAAAGCTACAAGTGCTTAACTACTATTAATGTATTCCTTACCAGTTTTCTAAGGGTCTACCAACTCAATGAAAAGCTCTTATGTCTCACACACAAAAACCTTTGCAAAGCAAAAGACTTGCTTGGTAAATAAAAATCACCTCTCCAAACAAGTTCTTAGAGATATATAAAATCATTAATATAAAATCACCCAACAACTTAAGCTTTTGGGTTAAATTGTTTCTTTACGGATGAAATACATAAAAGAAAGCAACTTAAATATAAAAATAAAAAATAGAATACCACTCACACTCAGGACCTCAAAATTCTATTGACAAAGATAAACGATGATGATGATGATGATGATTATTATTATTATTATTATTATTATTATTGTACATGCATCAATGTAGATATTAAAACAGAGGGGGAAATTATTCCAAAAAAAAAAACAGAGGGGGAAATAGTTAATTAAATTGAGTGGAACTTCTGAAAATTAACACCCAGTATCATTGATGGGTATAATCAAAAGTAACATACAAACATATCAGAGAATTCAGAGACATACCCATTACTGGAAAACTCGAACAACTTCCCAGTGTTGGAGAAGACAATGACAGCAACCTCAGCATCACAGAGAACGGAAAGTTCCTTAGCCTTCTTGAGCAACCCACTTCTCCTCTTGGAGAATGTGACTTGCCTGCTGTTGATATTCTCGATCCTTTTGATCTCAATCTTCCCACGACCCATATCAGCCAATTGGCTATCTCAAACAACAAATATACACAATTGATCAAAAACTAAAGACCCAGCTACAATTGGGGTTCAATTCAGAGCTCTGTGTACCAGGAAAGGAGCTTCCTTTTTCGGTTGGTGACACTGTCTGAACTGCACTATCAGGAAAGGAGCTACCTTTTGGAGTTTAGTTGGAGAATAATGTAAAAGGGTTGTGAGAGTGAGGAAGCGTTTTACCCCAAATGGCAAGAGGCAACTTTGCATGGCTCTGTTTTCCTGTGTCCGTTTTTTATGCACGACTCTTTTTGCCACATTTGCAGTGTTTTAGGGTCTATGTAGGGTTGCATGTAGGTCCCTCTCTGTTTTACTTTCATTTTATATTTTCTTTTGTTTTAAAATAAAAAATAAAAATCTTCCGGAGAGTGACAATACATATATATAAAGAGAGGGTAGTATCCTTTTACACTATGTCAAATTTAAAATTTGACACACCTCACTTAAGAGTCGTTAGATCAAAAAAAATCAATGGCTTTGATTTGTAAGCATGTGACACCATTGATTTTTTTTTTATCTAAAGACTGTCAGGTTAGGTGTCAAACTTCAAATTTGACACCGATGTCAAAGGATCAGTGTCAAATTTGAAGTTTGACACCTCATCTGAGGGCCGTTAGATCAAAAAAGATCAACGACTCTGGTTTGCAAGCATGTCACACCATTGATCTTTTTTGATCTAAAGGCTCTCAGATTAGGTGTCAAACTTCATATATGACACCGGTGTCAAAGGATTATACACCTCATCTAAGAGCCGTTAGATCGAAAAAGATCAACGACTCTGATTTGTAAGCATGTGACACCATGGATCTTTTTTTCTCTAACAACTATCGGATGAAGTGCCAAATTTCAAATTTGACACACCTCACTTAAGAGTCGTTAGATCAAAAAAGATCAACGGCTCTTATTTGTAAGCATGTGACACCATTGATCTTTTTTTTATCTAAAGGCTATCAGATGAGGTGTCAAACTTCAAATTTAACACCGGTGTCAAAGGATATATATATATATATATATATATATATATATATATATATATATATATATATATATATATATATATATATATATATATGGAAAAAATATTTCTACATGCACTCTAAATAAGATTATCTACAGTTACCCCCAAAACTACGTCGTTTTGATTAATGAATGGTGTTTTTGTAATTTTAGGTGAATTAATGAAGGGTGTTTCTGTAATTTTGTTTATTTTTTATCTTATGCATTTTACTGAAACACCCTTCATTAATTAATCTAAAATTACAAAAAACACTCTTCATTAATCAAAATGACGTAGTTTTGGGGTAGCTATAGATAATCTTATCTAAAGTGGCTGTAGAAATGTTTACCCATATATATATATATATATATATATATATATATATATATATATATATATATATATGGAAAAATCTTTGTTTCATTTTAAATGACTGTGTTGTTTTAGCTGTTTATAACTATATTCTAATACATAATTATAATATTAAGGTTATACATTTTTTCTACTTTCTAAATCAACCGATAAGTTCTTAAGAGAGAGAAAAAATTATGATTTTAATATTATAAATATGTATTCCCCAAATACATAGTTATCAATAGTCAAAATAACACAATTTATGTCTTTTAAAACGACAAATTATTATATATATATATATATATATATATGTATATGAGGTAGGATCCTTTGACACCAATATCAAATTTGAAATTTGACACCTCATTTGAGAGCCATTAGATCAAAAAAGATCAATGACTCTGATTTGTAAGCATGTACTACCATTTGACACTAGTGTTGTACCGTTGGGATCTATAAGCTCACTATGTTCCCTTTGGGGATGAGTCACTATATGGATAATACCCTTAGCACAGGTAAAGACCAAGCAAAGAGGCATTGTTCCAAGTATGAAGCAAGCAATCAACAATGGGGTTAGGTGTGTGAATGTGTGACTCAATGTAAATGGGCGTAATAACGATACATAAGATAGCTTCTTTGTGTGCCAAGGGGGCTATTTATAAGGGAAGGTGTTGTGAACCTTCTGAGGGTTGGTGAGGAAGGGGTCAACTCTCCTTGGGATATGCCAAGGGTGGCAGATGATAAGCGCTGATGGGCGTGGCAGGCGCTGCCATGATAGTAGTGACGTGTAACGCCCCGTGTATACCCGGTTAATTACATGTCATCGTATTAAGCTACGCTTAATTAAAAATGCGGAATATCTTTTTCTTTAATTCAATTATGACGTCATTACACTTAGCCAAGTTGATTACTTAATCAATTTCATAAAATGATGTCTGTATGTAAATTGCAAAACAACTAACTGAAATACCTCATTACATAAATAAAGTGAGTATCTAAAGTCACGGATCTACAACACGTGGTCCGGACCAAAATCCTGATACATTATTACACCTTAAAATAACCAAGACACAAGCAAGTCTATGTGGCATGGACAAACCTCATGCTCACCAAATAAGGCTACAAAGCCCAACAGCAGTCTCAACATCAAATAATATAAAGATGGCAGAAAACATAACAGCAGCTAATATCCAGTCATGACAGCAAACAGTAAGAATATAATCAGCTAAACGCTGGCCTCCTGCCGCCAGAGGCATCAGCCCCCAAGTTACCTGAACCTGAAATAAGCGTCCCCAAACGTGGGGTGAGATCTCTAAACAAGAGATCTTAGTAAGACAAGGGGTCCTCAAGGATCTTCCACCCCAAGCTCACTTACATGTGCAATATAAGTTCAAAAGCAAAAATTTTAATATCAGTTCCAAAAGTATGCAGTGCAACAGATATTCATGCCATATGTGTTTATCACGATCTACTGGCCAGAGAAATGCAGGAATATGTCTATTACCCACATGAGTACAAGGGAGACCGCTTGCACCTCACCCACAGCCTCACCATATTGTATGTACTACATACTCAGGCTTACCGTATAAGTGGACCCCCACATGCATATCATAAATGCACATTGCATATAATAGCTCAACAACATTTCCAAATATCAAAAGCATGTAACACAACATGCATATAACCATTCCCCCATGGGCCATGGTAGAACCACAACATGGCTAAACCGATGACACGAAAGCTTACCTTGCAAGCTAGTTATCCCAAACAAGAGTCCAACCACTCTCAAAACCCAAACACAGCAGTATCACAATCTATTATGGACCAATAATATATCATTAACCAAAGCTCATACGCATACAACTCAAAGACAACACCTTTCCTTTACGTTTTACGTCTTAAGGTTCCATACAAAGCCATAAGCCCTTAACCACTTAGTTCTGACTTAGTTCAATTAATACAGAAGTTCAACTTCATCAATCTAGGGTCCACAAACCCCCAATAGCCTACTGTACCCACAGCACAGCTATTGTTCTTCGCAAACCCAGAATATCTGGATATATGTCAGGGGCATATCCGGATATCCCATATCCGGATATTACAGAACCCCATATCTGGATATCCATATCCGGATATCAATATCCGGATATTCACAACCAAATATCCGGATATTCACAACCAAATATCCGGATATTTCGCGACAGAATGCAGATTCTGCATTTTGCGAAAATCCAATCAAAGATCCAACTTTTACCAATTCTAAACGTTAAAGCATGCATCTTTAATTCTGTTTTAAGTCTACATACTAGTTGGTTACATGTTTAACTCATTAACATGCCAAGATACCATCTTTAAAGCATTAAAACACATGATCAAGTGAGGGGACTTACTCAAGACACCAACACAGCCACTCAAGTGCTCTTGGAGCTCACAAACCAGTTACAAAGGTGCAGACTTAAGAGGTGCACGAAAAAGACACACAAGGTGAAAGTTAAACTGGCCTTTGAAGGCCGATGCATGTAAGGTGTAAAAACAAAATTTTTACTGCGGAAACATACATGCACACATAGGTTCATGCTTTAAGACAACATGATGTTACCTTGTTTTTGGCCTGATCCGTCAGGGAGATCATATGTCAGGCTTGAAGGGTTCAAACCCTCTAATGGTGATCCACACCACCGTTCCTCTATGATGCAAGAACGCCTTCTTGAAAGCCACCAGATGAACACCACAGTGAGGCTTGCTATGCGCACCAGTGGTGAAGGTGGAGGCTAGGTATTCTGTTTGGAAAGGTGTAGTGTACTACCCTACAGAATGGTGCATGAGATGAAGGAGTGTAGGCTAGGTTTTGTAAAAAACCCTAAGGTGAATTCTTGGACCCTTTGTGCGCACAATGTAGGTTAATTAGTAGGATGGAATGATAAGATTTTCTTACTTGAAAATCCCACCAAATATGCGCATGGTTGGAGGGAATCAAGGATTTGTTTGCAATTCAAAATTGCTAACCACCTTGCATTTGAATCCTTATAAGATTAGGTCATTATCCTTTCAAGATTCTGACATAATTATCATCATATGAACAACCATATTATGCGCCCCATTTTTTCCTATTTTGAGTCCAGATACATTGAGTAGTTGCATTCAAATTTTGAATCAACTAACTCACTGATTCTCTTAACCAACCAAATCAGAATAATAGTACATTTAGATGACAAAATGACACTCACGTTGAATTCAAATTTGCGCACCACTTCATCATTGGATAAGATCAATTATCTTTTTCTTGTTGCAGGGAATATTCCAAAAGATCTCATCTTATCCTTTTGTTATGAAACAAATTTTCATAGCCAATTCAAATTCGAATTCAAACACTTGAATTCAAATGTTCAAAAATTCAAATTCAAAATTCAAATGTTCAAACATTCAAATTCAAAATTCAAAATTCAAAATTCAAAAGTTCAAAATTCTAATTCAAAATTCGAATTTCAAAATTCAAATTCCAAATTCAAATTTCAAAATTCAAATTTCAAATTTCAAATTCAAAATTTGAATTTCAAAATTCAAATTCGAAATTCAAATTTCAAAATTCAAATTTCAAATTCGAAATTCAAATGTTTGATTTATTAATTTAACTAATTAAATTAATTAGTAACGGATTGGACCAAGCCCATTACTAAGCTCCATGCACCCTCCACCCATTTAGGTGGGCTTCCAAACAGCTTCTTGGGCTAACAACCAGTATTAGGGCCAATACCTTTAAAGCTAGTTCATCATGACTACAAGGTGTTAGTGTGTGACCCATTAGGTCCAACTTAGCTTCTGACATAACTGGGCTTGGGCGCAACAAGCCCACAACCCAATTAATGACATCACAGAGCACTAGCAATGCTTTGTTGCCCCAGAACTAGTCAGATTAATGACCTGATCATCCTATTGCTCATATTTGGTTACCGTATGTATTTCCCTTCGTCTCGGTTATCTTCCTATTAACCTAGGGTAAGGAAATCTATCAACCCCTACGGTTTAGGGTAAGCTTTATTCGAAATAGGGAATCTTCAATTTACTGACTCTAAAGGCAGATCATCTCATGATCTCCTTTACTATGCATAGATTCCCGAGTCCCTATAAATGTCATCCTGATTTCTCCGGTTTACAGATAACCTAATCTTTTACAGGGATTTGACGAATTCCTTCAGCTTATTACCCTAGCCCTGTGCCCTTTAAGGACACGCCCAACAGTATACCTATGAGTCTCCATGTTTCAGGCAGACGAGGCATACAATCAAAACATGCCTTCAAGAACACAGTCTAGGTAATAACTTCTGGTCTAAGGAAAGACATACCCAAACATAAAGAGATTACTCTAATGACACTATCTGTGAGATTTCCTCATAGAGTCTCTTTTTGGGTCTGTTCAGTGCGAGCTATACTCTTATAGGTCCACCCACGACTTTAGCTAAGACATCTCCATATCTGCAGCTCATGAGGTCTTTACCTTGTATCCATATACAAGTAGATAAGTCGTACTAGTCTTACCCGAGATCACTGATCCCCAAACTCAGTGTCTCTAGACTAGGAACATATAATTAGGAATAGACATGCAATATCCTTGAATCCTCATGATCGTGATCTCATCACAGATACTCAAGAGATACCTGTTCTATTCCAAGGGGTTTATCTAGTTCATTCATATAATATTAACAATAATATCGAGACACAATATGAAACTGCATAAATAGTGCTTTCATTTATTTGCGACAAACAAAGTTCTACATCTAGTGTCCTTTTATTTAATCAAAAGATTGTCTCTATGACACCCATATACTAACAAGCTCCCACTTGGCCTAGAGCCAATCAGACCTAAGTCGTATACCTAAAGCCTCATAATCACTATTATGTTTTCTCTGAGAAATAGCCTTTGTCAGAGAATCGGCCAGGTTATCATCTGTGGGAATATAATCCTTCTTTACATCCACTCTATCATTGATTACTCTAATCAGGTGATATCTGCGGAGCACATGTTTAGATCTTTGATGAGACCTAGGTTCCATTGAATGCGTAATGGCTCCAGTGTTGTCGCAAAGCAACTGTATGGGCTCATCCATGATTGGAACCACCCTTAGTTCAGAAATGAACTTCCTTGATCCACACGGCCTCCTAAGTCGCTTCTGAAGCAGCTATGTATTCAGCTTCTGTCGTTAAATCTGCTTTAGTATCCTGCTTGGAACTCTTCCAATATACTTCCCCACCATTTAAGGTGAATACGAACACTGATTGTGACTTATAGTCATCTTTGTCACTTTGAAAGCTGGCTTCAGTGAACCCTTTCACTGTTAGCTCATTAACCCCACCATAGACCAGAAACACATCCTTAGTTCTTCTTAAGTATTTAAGGATGGTTTTGACTGCTGTCCAGTGACCCTCTCCAGGGTCTGACTGGTATCTGCTCGTAATGCTTAAAGCATATGAGACATCTGGTCTCGTACATATCATGGCATACATGATGGATCCAATAGCCGAAGCGTATGGAATTCCACTCATGCGATCCTTCTCAGGCTGTGACTTAGGACGCATAGCCCTTGATAGGTGTACCCCATGACTGACAGGAAGAAAACCCTTTTTCGACCCTTCCATTCTAAACCTTTTTAGCATCTTGTCAACGTACGTGGATTGAGATAAACCCAGCAGCCTCTTGGATCTATCTCTATAGATCTTTATACCAAGTATAAAGGCTGCCTCTCCCAAATCCTTCATGGTGAAGTTTTCTGAAAGTCACTCTTTCGTTATTTTAATGTGGGGATGTCATTTCCTATTAGTAATATGTCATCTACATAAAGTACTAGGAAGACGACATTACTCCCACTAACCTTCCTGTAAACACAAGGTTCATCCTCATTTTTGATAAAACCGTTACTCTTAACAACTTCATCAAAACGTATATTCCAACTCCTTGATGCTTACTTTAGCCCATATATTGACCTTTGTAGTTTGCATACCATATGCTCCTGATCTTTGATTTCAAAGCCTTCAGGTTATGTCATGTACACTTCCTCCTTCAAGAACCCATTCAAGAAGGCGGTCTTGACATCCATTTGCCAAATTTCATAGTCGTGGTATACTACTATTGCAAGCATGATCCTAATAGATTTGATCATAGCAACTGGTGAGAAAGTTTCATCATAGTCAACTCCTTGTCTTTGATGATACCCTTTCGCCACCAACCTAGCTTTGTAGGTCTGAACGTTGCCATCTGCATCAGTCTTTCTTTTAAAGACCCATTTATTTCTGATAGGAACTATTCCTTGCGGTTTAGGAACCAAGGTCCATACCTTGTTCTGATACATCGAATCCATTTTAGATTCCATGGCTTCTAGCCATCTAGAGGAGTCAACATCCTTGACTGCCTCCTCGTAGTGACTTGGTTCATCATCCTCGACAGTTTGCTGATTCTCAATCATAAACCCATACCTCTCAGGTGGATGGATGACCCTCGTAGATCTACGGAGTTGTGTGTTTACTTCTCCATTGGAGAACGTCGCCTGCGGAGCAGACTCGGGTTCCTCAATCTTTTCTTGTGGATCTTGTACTTCTTCAAGATCAATCTTACTCACACTGACTTCTTGAGAGATCCAATCCTTCTCAAGAAACTCAGCATTCCTGGAGTAAAACCAGTATCCCTTAGAACCTTTAGGATACCCCACAAATAGACATTTAGTACTCTCAGCACTAAGCTTGTCTGATGTCAACGCTTTGACATAAGCTGGCGATCCCCATACCCTGAGGTAACTCAGGTTGTGTCTCTTACCACTCTATATCTTATATGGTGTGGTCTGAACAGATTTAGATAGTACCCTATTTAGAAAGTTTGCCGTGTGTCTAAGGCATATCCCCAAAATGATTTTGGAAGTTGAGTCTCACTCATCATAGACCTAACCATGTCTAACACAGTCCTGTTTCTCCTGACACCGTTTTGGTGTGGTGTGTTAAGTGCAGTAAACTGCAAGAGAATTGTATTTTCTCTCTGATAATCCTGAAACTCATGGCTCAAATATTCACCATCACGATCTGATCGCAATGACTTAACCATCTTGCCACGCCGTTTCTCTACTTCATCAGTAAATGAAATAGGAGTTTCCTCCTCTAGCCACAATATACATTGGGCCACACAAATCACAGTGAATGAGTTCTAATGACTCACTAGTCCTATGAATCTCAAGCCCTTTGGGCATTGACGAATCATTTTCCCAGCTAGACAAGATTCACACTGTCCATAGGATTCCAAATCCTTGGAGTCCAGGTATCCATCTCTATGCATCCTAGACAATCTTGTTTCATTTATGTGCCCTAGTCTACAGTGCCAAAGATAAGATTGATTATCCGTCCTAGGTCGTTTCACATCTATATTGAGCACTTCATTTCCCATTTCCAACACATACAATCCATTTATTAAAGAAGCAGTACCATAAACCATATCATTCAAAATGATAGAAAAAATACCATCCCTAATATTGAAAGTATAACCATCTTGTTCTAAACAAGAAATTGAAATAATGTTTCTAGAAATATGCGGAACATAAAGACAATTATTCAAATGCAATAAAAGGCCCGTAGGCAAAATAAGGTCAGCATCTCCAATTGAATGAGCAGCAACCCTTGCTCCATTACCAACGCGGAGATCCACCTCGTTTCTTTCCAATCTCCTTGGGCTCCTAAGTACCTGCAACATATTGCAGATATGAGAACCACATCCGGTATCCAATACCCATGAGGTTGGATTAGCATAAGAATAATTTAACTCAATAATGAAAATACCTGAGGCAGAAGCATCACCATGCTTCTTGTCCTTCACATTGTTCAGTTAGTCTGGACAATTCCTTTTCCAGTGGCCTTTCTTGCCACAATAGAAGCACTCAGCATCGCTTTTGTCCTCGGATGCTCCCTTACCTTTCTTTTTGCCCTTTTTCTTATTGGGTTTTCCTTTGGGCTTAAGGGAGTTGCCTTTTACAGGCTCCTTGCCCTTACCCATGGCCCTTTCAGGCCCATCAATCATAAGAGCTTGTGTCTCATCCTTCTTGATAGACATTTCAGCAGTCGTTAACATCCTTAACAACTCTGGCAAGCTCACAAGCATCTCATGCATGCTGTAATCCATTATGAATTCACTGAAAGAAGGAGGAAGTGATGATAGAACTAAGTCATTAATTAATTCAGCATCCATTGGGAACCCTAGACCCTCTAGCTTCTCAATAAGTGCCATCATCTTCAGTACATGGCGGTTAAAACACATGCCTTCAGTCATCTTGCACAGGAACAATTCCCTAAAGGTCTCATACCTCTCATGTCTGCCTTTAATATCATACAACTCCTTGAGATGCATGATAATAGAGGGGGCATCCATATGCTCGTGTTGTTTACGCAGTTCAGGCGACATGGATGCCAGCATGATGCAACAAGCCAACACATTATCATCCATGTGTTGCTTGTGGGTCTCGAAATCAAATTCCGTGAACCCATCTTCCCCTTCCTTAGGCGCAATAGGCAAAGCAGTGTCAAGGATATAAGCTATCTTTTCGGTCTTAAGAACAATTCTTAAGTTCCGATACCAGTCCATAAAATTTGAACCGGTCAGTTTATTCATATCGAGAATTGAATGCAGTGACAGTTGATTAGTCATACTAAAAGCTGAAAAAGATGTAAATATGATTTCAGTTAATATACGGTTATGTAGTTAAAAGCAAATTATTAAAGACTTTAAATAATTTGCCCCTCCCACTGTTTTATCTAAGTCAATGACCCTTACTATTTGACTTAGGGTTAATCTACTTTTAGATTTTACCTTAGTGGGATTAAGAGTGCAATTATTTATTTTAATCTCCGTCTGAGACCGCAAGATTAATTTAAATAATGGGTTGATCTTTATCAACAGTATCTCATACCCTTTCTTAACTTTAGGTTGACAACTCTTTGTCACTTAGTGGTGCATCTCATGCAACCAACCTAGCACCATTACCCTAAGTACATAAGCCCGGCTGTGCCTGCAACTTATGTCTTAGTTAAGCATTAAACCAGCACCCTAAGTGTCTTACACTTCAAACACTACTCTAGCTCAACGAAACAGTGGGTACCAACTGAGTTGTGGAGCACCACTATGTAGAAGAGGTTTGAGTAGCATTGGTGGTGGGAGGTAATCATACGCTTAATTATTTATTCCTTTAAAGGGTTCCTTTTATTTTAGGGTTAATTAGGTCTCATCAAATGCATGTTGTAAGTTATCATGCTACTCGTAACCTATGTCAAACATCTATCGGTATACACTAGTCGCTATTGGACAAACATAATAACCATACAAAATGCGGTTTTCCCAATTCATGCATACTAGAAGTTCTAATCATACATGCATATAAACAATTTATATTGAGATAGTCATGGTGCTCGCGCTTTTTGTCCATTTTGCTTCTTTAAGCAACGACCGCTTGTCGTCTATACGCCACTAGCCTATTTCTCTAATTACACATAATTAAAGAAACTCCAAAACATCTTCGGAGGGACAAAATTACAAAAATTGAATTACAAATACACTTGTAAATTAAAAGGTGCGATTAGACATTAATTTAAAATTCAAAAATTTAAATCTGGGCACCATGACCATCCCCTTCCAGTTTGTACCTGAAAAGTTCAAAACTTGCAAACACAAACATTATATTATCACATAATATTTTCACATATATTTTGACATTTAACATTTAAACATCAAAATAATATCAAGATTCATATTCTTAAATTTCTCTAGTTGGCCGAATTTAAAAAAAAAATTAATTCAAATTTTGTTAATTCTTTCTCAAAGAAAACAAAATTAAACCATGCATGTAGCCACAAACCCCTTTATGGCCGAACCATTTAGATAACTATATGATAAATTTTGTCACAAAATTTCATGCATATAAACATGACACAATTCATGGAGAAAAATAAGAAAACATTCAAGGTACTCTTAGTACCCTCCATGGCTGAATCTACCCTTTCAAAAAGGGTGTTCCTTTTAAGACTTTCACAAAGAAAAAGAAACTAAACCATGATGCATAAGGTTTTATGAACACAGAATCAAATTTACATGTTCATAAAAACTAAAACTTTAACACCTTAAAGGATTTGTGATTCAAAATCCATATGCAGAATTTAAACTTTAACCCTTTAAAGATTTTGACCGTGAAAAACTCTTTTCACAAACAAGGTACCATCACCCGCCGATGGTAAAGCAACCGGGCTCTGATACCACTTTAAAGTTAAACTGGCCTTTGAAGACCGATGCATGTAAGGTGTAAAAACAAAAATTTGATTGCGAAAACATACATGCACACATAGGTTCATGCTTTAAGACAGCATGATGTTACCTTGTTTTTGGCCTGATCAGTCAGGGAGATCATATGTCAGGCTTGAAGGGTTCAAACCCTCTAATGGTGATCCACACCACCGTTCGTCTATGATGCAAGAACGCCTTCTTGAAATCCACCAGATGAATACCACAGTGAGGTTTGCTATGCGCACAAGTGGTGAAGGTGGAGGCTAGGTATTCTGTTTGGAAAGGTGTAGTGTACTACCTTACAGAATGGTGCATGAGATGAAGGAGTGTAGGCTAGGTTTTGTGAAAAACCCTAAGGTGAATTCTTGGACCTTTTGTGTGCACAATGTAGGTTAATTAGTAGGATGGAATGATAAGATTTTCTTACTTGAAAATCCCACCAAATATGCGCATGGTTGGAGGGAATCAATGATTTGTTTGCAATTCAAAATTGCTAACCACCTTGCATTTGAATCCTTATAAGATTAGGTTTCAAAATTGCTAACCACGCATTTGAATCCTTATAAGATTAGGTCATTATCCTTTCAAGATTCTGACCTAATTATCATCATATGAACAACCATATTATGCGCCCAATTTTGTCCTATTTTGAGTCCAGATACATTGAGTAGTTGCATTGAAATCTTGAATCAACTAACTCACTGATTCTCTTAACCAACCAAATCAGAATAGTAGTACATTTAGATGACAAAATGACACTCACTTTGAATTCAAATTTGTGCACCACTTCATAATTGGATAAGATCAATTATCTTTTTCTTGTTGCAGGGAATATTCCAAAAGATCTCATCTTATCCTTTTGTTCTGAAACAACTTTTCATAGCCAATTCAAATGCGAATTCAAACACTTGAATTCAAATGTTCAAACATTCAAATTCAAAATTCAAAATTTCAAATTCAAAATTTCAAATTCAAAATTCTAATTTCAAAATTCAAATCCCAAATTCAAATTTCAAATTTCAAAATCAAAATTCGAATTTGAAAATTCAAATTTCAAATTTCAAATTCAAAATTCGAAATTCAAATGTTTGATTTATTAATTTAACTAATTAAATTAATTAGTAATGGATTGGACTATCCAAGCCCATTACTAAGCTCCATGCACCCTATAACAGCCCGTTACGTACCGGTATTATTAACATTAATTATGATATTAAGCGCAGTTACAATCACAGCAGTTCATTTATAAAAATGAGAATAAACTTTTTCCGATTATTACGCGAACAGTAAAAGTATAAAAAGCGTAATAATAAAAAGCTGTGACCGTAACTGAAACACTAGCGGAAGACTTTCTTAACTATTTATACACTTTATTTTATCACATACAAGATACTAAGGGGTTCCCATAAACCCACTTAGCAAATTCCTCACTTTTTACTTTTTTACCACTTAACAGGATTTGCCAATTTGTTTTTCTACGAACCCAAAATAAAAATCCAAACTTAAACTCCAGGTTATCTTTTTTCCTTATTCACTTACCTTTCTGACAAGCTATCACACACTCGATTCCGAGCTCGTGAGTTCCGGTTATCGCCGTTTGAAGTTGGACAAACCACATTGCCTACCAACTCCAAAATAGCCTAAAACCTCCAAACTTCACGGAATAAACTGCACCTAACCGACCAGCAAATGACTCTCAAACTTTTATGCCATAAACTAGACACCTCAAACTTCGATTTGATATATCGTATGCTTAATTTGACCAAGTAACGAAGCGGGAATTAATTTCTCAAAACTACCACAAATCTGCCCACTAAACAGGATAGAAACAGGGCAGCACGTGACAACCGCCCCCATGGGCTGCGCACACCACCAATGATCCTAGGCTTTTGACACAACGTAGGGGATATCTTAAGCTTCAAAATGGCGTATGGCACGTCCCAATCGGACCACTATGGAGAGAGATACGCTCTTCCAAAGTTCACCCAAAAACTGCCAATTCTACAGAAAATTCGCCAGAGTTTCATTTGTATTTCCTAAAATCCCCAAATTTGCATAACCTGTTTAACACCACTAATACACCTGAAATCCAGCAAAATCCAATGGGTGGCACACACAAGGTCCAACAACGCCTTGGGGCACTTACAACCCAATATAATATACACTTAAAACATAAGCAGTTTACTTTCAATCCTTTATAGTTTCAATCACTAACATCAATTTCATGCATAAATCATAATGCAGATAATCATAAACCTACAATAGGCCTAAAGCCCTACCATCATATTACATACATCCATGGTACATTTACAACACTGGATTACATTTACATTTACAACTTTCACTTTAAACTACAAATATTTACATATTACACTTCACTTGCCAAATAAATCCATAAACTAAAATGACATGATAGCTAAACTATACACCACTGCTCCACTCGTCATCATGCGGGCTTCTCGCCCGCTGCTCCATATCCACTGGTACATCCTGAAATAATGCCCCGAGACGTGGTGAGATATACGGATATATCTTAGTAACCAAGAGGTTCTGGAGAAAATTCCGCCCAATGGTTCACTTCGATGTATATCAATAGCATAAAAACAACACCACTGTTATAAAACGGGACAAAGCAAGGGATTTAGAGAAAGGGGGAATATATCAGAACAACTACGACATGCGGGATGGTAGCTACCAATACCACGCCATGTCCTCGGCTATACGCCTATGGGTACTACCCCTGGCGTGTTCATAGAACAACCCACCAAGGTACCCATTCCAACCATATACACCTGAGACAACCTAGTGTGCTCCTATCCGGATAACACACCACGACCCTGGGTCAACTGGAACTCCCTCTCGGAGACCTATCCAGTGGCAGTCCGGAAACACTTGCCCGAAGGCTAAAAATATCTACTGGCAAGAGATCTGGTACATAAGTACCCACTATGATAATGCACATGCATGCTCATGCTGTTCTACACTACTCATACACACTTCCTACCATTGCCATCAACTAGCATGGTGGAACACAAAAGGGGAATAAGCCCCAGTACCAAGAGATTACCTTTCTTTTTATCCATCCACTGAGCTCCGCAGAACTCCACTTATAGCTTGATACACAGGGAACGCCTACACAGAGGACCATTCCACACACTTAGAACTTTGAATCCACTCATGAGTTTCAACATAATACGTGTAAACCACATCACTTACCTTAATCCACTTGATCCAGGACCAAGGGCAATCCACTGTTTCACTGTTCCAAGTTTATATCCACGTACGGCAACCTGTACAACCATGCACAGCCGTCAGTTTCAGTCAAAATACGTCAAAACGCGAAAACGTCAGATTTCCTCTCCCCTCCACTAAGGGTTCGGCCTATATAGTGTTATTTTGGGTTTTATTTTTCTAAATTTTCTTTCTCATTTTATTTCACTTACTTAGGTTACCCAAAGGCTAGTTCAATCGCCGTTTTTCGATTTTACGACTTTTACGCAACATTTTGCGAAATATTGCACTTTAGGCACATTTTGCCACTTTCAACACTTATTATTTTTACATTGATTCTTCCACATGCCAATCACCGCACAACCCATCTAATAACTTTTCCATTACACAACACAACACCAAAGTGTTCTAAAACATCAATTTGCCCAATTATACATAAATGGCCGAATCTTGGTTATCCAAACCAAGGATTTCCACTCAATTCCTATGGTCCACCACTCACATAATCACTTCATATCATCATATAATCACACTACAATTCACTATAACACACATTAACACCAAAACTCAAAAATCCATTTCATGCACCAATTTTTTTTCTAAGTTAAAATTCATTTTTTTCGCTTAAAATTTTCATTGCATTTCTAGCATTAATACATCATTCTAAGACATTATCATCTAATAGACATTTTCCATTTGAGCTCTCTAACACCACATATCACAAAATCCCTCTTTAGGGTCCATAATCAAAACTCAAAATTCAACCATTGAAATGTTGAAATAACTCACCCAATTGTACGGTATATGGCTCCACCTAAGTATACTCCACCATTGAAGCATTTAAAAGCTCCAAGAACACAATTTTCACCAAGATTTCGAATCTGATTTTTGCCCAGATCTCTCCAAATACGCAGTTTCAAGGCTCAAGAGTGGTACCAATGTGTTTAGAAGGTGTTTTCCATCAAGATTCAACACAAACTTTGTTGAATTTGGTTGAGAATTGGTTGGTTTAGAGGAAGGAAGAAAACTTGCGCAAATTTGAAGGAAAATGGAGCTGGCGCGCGCTGGAGAAGAAGAAACGAAATTTGGAAGAAAATGAATAGTACTTCCAAGAGTTTATTTGACTTAAATGGGTACCGGATCCCACGTGATTTAAAACTCACCCGAATTTTCCTCCGATCATCACTAAAATTCACAATTTAAAAACCTAATGAGGAATTATAATTTTTCATCTTAATAAAATACTTTAATTTTACTTCCTCAGATAAATTTGGAGCTTTCCGGTTGCTCGGAAAAACACTGCTTTAAGCTACAGCGCGCTCCGTTGACAAACTTCCACAAATTGACTTAAATCCTTCAAATTTTATCAGAAATCATATTTCCTATTTCTATGGACCATTTAAAATCAATATTTGAAACCTAGAGCTCAAAATTCCACTAGCACGTTTTACGGTGCAATCTGACTGCGGTAATTTTACCCGCGAAAAACACTATTCACTGATTTTTCTGAAACTTGCCTATCCACTCAATTTTTCGTTCTGAATCCATCTCCAGGCTTATTATTATCATTTGAGACCTTCTGCTCAATTTTTATCTTCCTAGGGTTGCGTGTTGGCTAATTACCGTTTTGCCCTTTCTTTGTATTTTGGCCTAATTTTTGGGATTTTCACTAATCCTTCACTTAATTTCTCACTTAATACTTTAATTACTTAATTTAGAATTGTGAGGTGTTATAATCACCCCACCTTTTAGAATTTTGTCCGCAAAATTACATCTTAACGATCCCGTAACACGGGTGTAATCGAACATCTCATCTCTGTGGTATCCATGATTACTGAGTCCTTCACAAACTTGATAACTTCGGGTATCTGACCCCTTAACTCATTATATCTTTCACTATTTCCTTAAACCACTGTTGCTTTTTCACTCACTGTAATTCATCATATACTCATTTTACACTTGTCATTTATGGTGCTACGACCTTCAATTCGCAATACTTTAAGCTCTTCACGGCTTACGGTTACAATTTCACCAATTTATAGGTAATAGACGACCATATTACAATTTTCCTGTCTCACTTCATCTCATTTTCATCTTCATCTGTCTTTCGGACCCAAAGCCGTTTCCAAAAATCTCTAGTTGTTTCCATAATAGACTCTAATTGTTTTCATTTATCTTCACACTTTCTTTAGCACTTCACTCTTTTCGCTGTCCTCACTGTTTCAACTGTACTCAGACATACTAGTCCTTTCCATTACTGTTACTACTCTTATGATTTAGTTGTTTTCTTAGCTTTCACCGAAGCACATCCTTTCTAGTTTCAAGGACACTTTGCCGTATCTTATGATTCCGACTCTCATTAAATTCTATACTCCTATACTTTATTTTTCCTTGTCACGTGTCTTTACCTCTTTTTAGGTACTCATAACCATATCTTTCTCTTCATGATACGAAATTTACAATCCTCACAATAGTTTATATTTCCGATTAACCTTTTAAGGTTCTTTAACCATAATACACTCCTGAATTTTTCTATCTACTAATCATATTAATAATTTACTCTCACTGTTACTCTTTTCGTTAACTGAACCATCTTAACTTTATCAACTCAGTCAGCTCAATTCTATACACAAACCTCTCACGGTCTAAACACAACACTCATCAATGACCTCCATTTCGAGGACTCATGTTTAATATTTTCACCCACTAACTATTTTCAACTATCATTCCACTTCGATGTTACCACTTAATCTTATGTTCCACTCATTTATACCACTTTCTCGTAATCATAATCATTTAATCCTGGATGTCAAACTCAAAATACTACTACTTTACAGCTTTACTCACTTCCACTAAACACTTTGGAACAAATCAATTTCCGACCCACTTCACTATTAACTGATGGACTATTTAAAATGTCATATCTCTCATATACAAGTCCTATTCACTAGGAATCCTTGACACTTAATTATCAAATCACTTAAAATCAATTCCATTATTGCCACCACTTCTATAATTCACCACCAGTTGGTATATCAGTCTCTCAGAATATTCAAAATTACCACAAACACTCGTCCATACCTCATTAGTACTTAATCAAAACATCATCAATCATTGTGCATTTTCCACACACTTTCCACCATAAGTGGCATATGCGATTACATACAACATTTCTCAATCTACTTTACCAGCAAAACCAAGCTATTCACTTTTTGGTAATCAATTACAACTATAGTTCCCATCTATTAATACACGTTCGCACTTGACTCTATTTCAATTTATCTTTTCCTTAGGGCTAACACTTTACTGTTTTAACCTGAAATCTTGATCATCACTAGCCTTCCTAGAAGGACACTTACTCATTCTGTCAACTTTAACTCACGTGATCATCCCTTTTTGGTCATAAGACGAGGGTCTCAACTAACTTACTACTTCCCTTAGAGACAAAATTTATTTCATCAAACTTACTTTACACCCACAATAGTGTTTCACTATCACACTTCGAAGTTCTTGCACACTAAGCCACAACTCTTATATCCAAACCTGACATACTATTGTCCATTTACAACTATATGACCTCGCATCTTGCGTTTACCATATGGAAAAACTCTCCCAATACAGTGGGTAACAACATTCACAGGTTTAACCCCTCGCGCTCTTGCTGTCATAAGGGCCCCAGATGCCATGACCCACCGATCAGAGAATCCACCCATATGATTCATGCCGTAAAAATGACTTACTACTAGCTATCCCTATTCTAAGGCATCCCCCAAATGTTTCTTCTTTGTGCACTTACATAAATTATCTCTACCCTACTAACCGTTACACCAATGTGGAATACTTCCTCGTTTCTCACTACTCATATCTAATACTACTAGTCTCCGGGAACTTAACCCGCACCGAGGTAGCTATACACTCCTGACACATAGGCCCCGCTGAGATCTTCCTACTATCAAATCACATTACATGCACCCAGTGCCTAGAGAAATTTATACTCATAATACATCTGTATATAACAGCAACTGGTACACCGTGCACTCCCGATCACACCTGAACCCAGTCCATTTGGTGTCTGTATCACCTCTGTATATAACATCAAAACTGTTCTGTATTACCACATGGGTTGCCCCATACTCTTAGTCGTAGTGGTATAATATACACCTGTTACATATAAGTTAATTCATCTTACTCTCTCGTGTCATTCTTCTCACTGATAGTTTACTTTCGTTTCGGTTACCCGTCGGACCTGGTTTATAACATAGCCACCATTATAACCATTCATAATCTCTTTGTAATTTCGTACATGTTTTCTAACTCTTAACAGTTCCTTCTATCTTGTTACCGTTCAATCCATAGTCCATTATCTCTTCCTTGTTTATTCTTCTCACAGATTGTTTACTCTTTCACTTTGACTGTTCACTTGCCATGGTTCATAACATAATTTCTATTCCCTAATTCCTAAATTTTCTCAAAGTTCTGAACACATCTCACATCTCTTAGTATAAGTTTCATATTTCCCATCACACAGGGATCTTCTAATCATCTCCGTCGAACCACAGAGGACTACTTCACCTCAATCCTTGCACTGAAATTTACATTAACCCTTTGCACTCAAAACTACTCGTCCGTTCTTACACTGGCAATTATACCTCAGCTCACTAACAAATCTTATCATTTTCATCTTGTCATTACACATTAACTCATTTGCTGACCACATAATTCCACACTCTCGGCACACTTTACACATCATTTCTTTCATTAACCTCTGACTTTCGCACTTTATTGTCACTTGGTTCGTATACTAATTACTTGATTTCACATTAAGTTTTACATTCATTCATTCTCTAATCATACCATCTCAACTTATTGTTATACAACAATAACTCGCAAAATCACGCCATCGTTCTAGTCCATTGCCTGCTACGGCTCACATAACATACGCTCAATACTGTAGAGCAACTCATCAATTTTCCTGATCACTTCCACCCTTGGTGGTTGTAGAATATCTCTTTACCTTGAAAATGCCTCTACTCCGTCTGTCGCTCCATATCAAATACCAATATTTTCATAAGCGCACTACTATTAGTAGTACTTATATATACCACAAGATCATATTTTCTTTACAATTCTCATTACTGTCTTACTCATGACTGTACATCTCAACCATCCTGTTCATTTATCACTGATACGTCTGCCAATTTGAGTCGACATCCACTAACTGCAATAGTGCCTTCATGGTACGTATATCTTGGGTCATCCATGGCGATTCCTTCACTTTTCCTCATACATATTACACATAATAATATACTCATCATTAGTTCACCTCACTTGTGTTTAGTCAACACTACCTCTTTATGGAATTCACTCCCATATTTCAATACCTCTCACATTACCAATCTACCAGCATCATACGTTCACGTGGTCAAACCTCGTAGGATTACTCATCACATATTCTATTTGTTTCTCTGCTTGAACCATCCCAATTCATTCAAGTGCACCGCACTTGTCCTGGTCTCATAACTGCTAATCAAACATGACGTGTTTAACTCACGCATACGAATATCTGTTCCCTTTTCTGAATAATTCTTCAGGTTCAAAACCTCTCGCCTTGATGAAGTCTATTCACCAAGACATCTTGTACATAATTGTCTTACTATACTACACATATACTTGGAATTTCACCAATCTCATAAGTTCATCTCTGTTATATGTTCATTTTTCATAGTACTGCAAAGTTCGTCTATGCTCATATTGTACATATCATAAATTGTACACCATTGTTGCTTATAATACACTTTTCTCTTGACTTTCATCGAAGTCAGATATAATATTTATGTCTGTTGTAACACCCACTCTTGTATGCATCCAAGAGGGTTGTTTGCTAAATTGTATTAGAGTCGCAGCGGTATAGAACTCAAATAATTAAAAACTTTATCGAATAACATTTAAATTAGAGACTTTAAAAATGTTCAGATTTGATTCTCATATAAATAGCTTGAGAAAGATGAAATCGTTTATCAAACATAGGAAATTTCAATGATAAAACCATTTGCTGATTTTTCTATACTTTTCAGAAAACCTTGTTGCCTTGTAAAATCTGTATAAAATCGAATTCAGCTGCGATAAAAAAATATTCAAAGCTTCTGAAAAACTAGACATCCGGGGCGTCGCGTACATATAAATTATGCGCGATTCGGAGGTGAATAGCCCCACGGAACAGAACACGCAAGATGCTTGCGAATTCTGTCTGTTTTCTGGAAAACTAGCTGTATGACGAAAATCATTAAAATTCGTACAAATATCGTTTAAACATAAAACCTATGAAATCTGAAAGTAAATTCCTGGGGCTTCGCGTGCATATAAATTATGCCTCATTTGAAGGTCCGTAGCCCCGGAACGACCACATTTAAGATGCTCCAAAAATCTGTTTTCCACATTTTCACAGCCTCCAATTGGCAGCTCAAAAATGAGTTTTTACCAAACGTTTCAGAATTCTCCAAATTACTAAAGGAACATCAAAGATTAAAACCCAACAAGAAATCAAATCCATAATTTAATACAGTCATCCAAATAACTCAGAATCATTAAGATTCAACCAACAACACAATACAACTATAAGCATAGCTAAAGTCTTTCAAACCAAGTCCTCATATGCTCTTCCGCGCTCCTGCCATTTTATCAAAACAGCAGCCCCAAAGGGGTGAGAAAAAATATCTCAGTAAAGTGATGACAAAACAGAATGCAAAAGCATTTGCTAGATACAAATATAATAAACATGAACAAGCTAAAATATACTTATACATATGCTGCCAAGATGCTAAACAAAATGCGTATATAACGCCAAGAGTACGTAATTCGCATCGTCATGCGCGTACTAAATAAGACAGTGGAAGGGCCTCCCTTAATGGCTCCTTGGAGGGTTCCAACTGTATCCTAAGCAGACTGAAGCCAATGTCCAAAGACCCCGGTACCAAAGGGGATGCCTACATGATGCATGCTCAAACGTATGCATAGTTTTCGAAAGATAATTTTTTTATTGCAACATGGAGTTTATGCATGGATGTCATGTCTTGTGTCACACACAGCATACAAGATAAAAATTTTATGAATGCACATGTATGTCTAGATAACATTCAAGATTGAGCATATAATATCTCAAGGCTGCAGCATATGTAATATCAAGAGATTCAAGATTCCAAAACAAGCAGATTTTAAATATACCAAAATATGGAGCTAAGGTCAAACCTTGTGCTCCCTCTAGCAATCAAGAAGGTAATGCCACTACACTTACCTCAAACGTCACAATAACTTTACCGGGCAGCAACAGATTTCCAAGGTTTCAAGGATCTAAAGCACCTAATGTACAAATACCACAAATCAAAAATACATTACAACCAATTCCTAAGACTACCAACAAGATTTCCAAGCCTAAAACTCTATTACCCAATCGGCCATCCAAGGACCCTCCCCAACATAACAGGACACCAAAAATACTCTTAACCATGCAAAACAGTGACATTATCAAGCCCAAACAGAAACATTTTAAGGCACATAAAAAGGATTCTCATATACAATTTCCTCTTTTCTACACAAGGTGCGCAAAAGGCCTATTTTCTTGCTGTCAAAAAAGCTTAAATGGGACAAGAACACACCAAGGCTGAAACAGAAAAGGTTTAGGTACAAAAGGCTCAAGACATAAGTTGGGATTAATTTACCAAGACAAGAGTGTGAGGAGGACAGCCTAACAACATGCAGAAATTTATTCAAAACAGGGCTAGACTTGGATTCAATTTTACAGGGCAGGTTCGGTTTTTACATCAAGACAAATTTTAAGAAAATTTTATTTCAAAACCCAAACCACATCAAAAGGGAGCTACAAGGAAGTATAAACATGCAGCCTTCTAAAATCCAATTCTGAACATTTTAAGAGACACAAACACAGCCCCAACCAAACTTATAAAAAGAACATTTCAAGGTTCAGATTTCTTTATAAAAACAAGCTAAGATCTAAGGACAGAACAGGCAGAATATAACACATACACAAGCTAAAAAAATAAAACTTCCTAAGCATGCTTCTATGTTCAACAGAAAGGAAAAGAAGAGGGATTTTGTGCCTACCTCTTAGCCACACACAAGGAATCGAACAGAACCAAGAAGCAGCAACACAGTTCCTCAACCAAGGGTATGCGCACAAGAGGGAAGGAACACAGAGCTGCAGTGCAGATCTCCAATGCTGCAGTTTCGACTGGGTCAAGGAAAGGAGATGGAGGTTGAATGTTAATGGTGGTTCAAGAGGGGTTCACGGTTTTGAGTGTGAAGGAGGAGATCAGAACCTGGTTTTGAATTTTTTATCTTCCTCTTCAAGGAGATCCAACACATTCGGCCATGGAAAGAAAAGGGAAGAAGGATTAATTTTTCTAGCTTGGCCACACAACCATGCGCATAAAATAGAGCAGAAAGAAGAATTGGTTTACCTTGCATGTTCCTTCTCTCTAAGGCGTCCAGATGGAGCAATTGGTGGCAGAAAAATTCTGCCCAAGGAGTGACATGCAGGCTGACTCCAGATCTCCAATTGGATGCATGTCCTGAAGATGCAAAGGTTGAAGAGAAAGCTGCATAGGTGGGAGGTTGCAGGAAGCAACCAGCTCCCTTTCTCCACTCTCTATGCGCATGGGATGAGGAACAGGGGGACAGATCTGACTCTCTAAGGTGAGTGCAGCAAGGAGCAACTTTTGGTGAGGTTCAAGGCGCACTCAGAAGGGAATCTAGGGTTTGCTAGCACATGAGGGGGCGCAAAAGGGTGGCTGAACTTGGAGGTGTATTAGGGTAGAATTAGGTTAAGTTAGCAGGGGTTGGGCTGATCCATGAGTGTAATCCAAAGGCCCAAAATTTTTGGCCCACACCACCTAAAGCCCAAAAAAAACTAACCCAATTACTAAGCCCAACTCTACATCTCTATGATACATTAAGACCAGCCCAAAACAAATACTCACCTAATATATTAATTTAATAATTCCCTAACCCAATATAATTCATACAAATACTAAGCAATAAAAAATCAAAGCAAGCAATGCACATACACAAATTCAACATAATGGCTGCAAGCCTCATAGCAATATATCATATACCGACATACGTGGGATGTTACACTCTCCCCACCAAAAAGGAATTTTGTCCGCAAAATTAGACTTACCTGCTAATTAAACAGTTCAGGATAGCGTTCCCGAGTTTCATCTTCACGTTCCCAAGTGGCTTCGTATGCCGATTTGTTGTTCCACAACACTTTTACCAAAGGTATCTCCTTGGAACAAAGTTGCTTCACAGATCTCTCGAGAATTCGATACGGCCGAATAGGATACGTCAAATTCTCTTTTAACTCAACTTCCTCCGGCTGCAACACATGAGATGGATCAGAGAGATATCTCCTTAACTGTGACACATGGAATACATCATGAATCCCCGACAGATTAGGCGGCAACTCCAACCGATAAGTTGATTCTCCAATCCTATCCAAAATAAGGTAAGGTCCCAAATACCTCGGACTTAATTTCCTTACTCCCATTCTCTTACCGAGTCCCGATGAGGGAGAGATTCTCAGAAACACGTGGTCTCCCACTTCAAAAGATAAGGGCCTATGACGATTGTCATAATAACTCTTCTGCCTTTCCTGGGCCCGTTGCATATTTTCTTTAATCTTCTGCACCTGCTCAGATGTTTCCTGAATCATATCGGGTCCCAAAATACTACGCTCACCAACTTCGGCCCAACACAACGGGGATCTACACTTCCTCCCATACAATGCTTTATACGGTGCCATTTGGATGCTGGAATGATAACTGTTGTTGTACGCAAATTCTACCAAAGGAAGATACTTGTCCCAACTGCCTCCTTGCTCTAAGATGCATGCTCGTAACATATCCTCTAGTACCTGAATAGTGCGTTCCGTCTGGCCATCTGTTTGCGGATGATACGCAGTACTCAATTTCAAGGGGGTCCCGAGAGCTCGCTGAAAAGACTCCCAAAACTTAGAGGTGAACTTGGGATCACGATCACTGACAATACTGGTAGGAACTCCATGCAACTTCACAATTTCTCGAAGGTAAATTCTGGCAAGCTTCTCTGTATTATACGTCGTCCGAACACATAAGAAATGAGTTGATTTCGTCAACCGATCAATAATTACCCAAATGGCATCAAAACCTTCTCGTGTCCGAGGAAGTCCAACCACAAAATCCATAGCAATACTATCCCACCTCCATTCAGGAATCTCCAGAGGTTGGAGGAGTCCCGAAGGTTTCTGATGTTCATACTTCACCTTCTGACACATAAGGCACCGAGCTACATACTCCGCAATATCACGTTTCATACCTGGCCACCAGAATGAATTTTTCAAGTCATGGTACATTTTTGTGGATCCAGGAAGCACGACATAATTACCCTTATGGGCCTCCTGCAAAACTTCTTGCTTTAACTCTTCATTTGGCACTACCAGACGACCTTGGAATCTCAACATTTCATTCTCATCCCATACAACGTCTTGAATACCCGCCAAACTAGGGACTAGCTCCTCATCTCTCTGAGCCTCCTTGATTCTACGGAGTAACACATTCTCTATTCTTACACTGCCCAACCTTATGCTGCGTCTTCTTTTAACAACAGACAAATTCATATCGTGGAAAGCCTCAAATAATTTAAGCTCTTCTATCATCAGAGTTGCCGTGTGCAAAATCTTTCGACTCAAGGCATCGGCTACCACGTTTGCTTTGCCTGGGTGATATTTAAGTTCAAACTCATAGTCCTTGTCCTTCAAGAATTCCATCCATCGTCGCTACCTCATATTCAATTCCTTCTGATCGAGCAAGTACTTCAGACTCTTATGATCGCTAAACACATCAAACTGTGATCCGTACAAATAATGTCTCCAGATTTTTAGTGCGAAAACTATGGCTGCCAACTCCAGATCATGCGTCGGATAATTTTCTTCATGCGATTTTAACTGACGAGAGGCATAAGCTACAACCATCCGGTCCTGCATTAACACGCATCCAAGTCCCTTCAAAGACGCATCACAGTATACTTCGAACTTTCTAGTTGGATCTGGGATAGTAAGTATCGGAGCGCTCGTCAATCTAGTCTTCAGCTCCAGGAAACATTCTTCACAATCTTCGGTCCACTCAAAAGGCACGTCCTTCCGAGTGAGACGGGTGAGAGGCTGCACTAACCGCGAAAAATTCTGGATAAACCTTCGATAATAGCCTGCTAAACCCAAGAAACTTCGTACTTCAGTGACGGTCCTGGGTTGTTCCCAATTCATTACGGCTTCAACCTTACTGGGATCCACCGCGATACCTTATGCTGAAATTACGTGGCTCAGAAACTGGACTTCACTAAGCCAGAATTCACACTTAGATCACTTTGCATACAGCTCTTTTTCCTTAAGGATTTGCAAAACAATCCTCAAGTGTTCTGCGTGCAGTTCTTCATTGAGGGAATAAATCAGAATATCATCGATGAACACAATAACAAACTGATCCAGAAACGGGCGAAAGATGCGGTTCATATAATCCATGAATACCGCTGGCGCATTAGTAGTCCGAACGGAATCACCTGATATTCGTAATGCCCATAATGAGTTCTGAAAGCTGTTTTCGGAATATCCTCTGGTTTGACCCGGATTTGATGATACCCCGATCTTAAATCTATTTTTGAAAATACTCTGGCACCTCTCAGCTGGTCCATCAGATCATCTATTCTCGGAAGCGGATACTTGTTCTTCACAGTTACTTTGTTCAGCTGACGATAATCTACACACAGACGTAGACTACCATCCTTCTTCTTGATCAGGATTGCTGGAGCACCCCAAGGGGAAGTACTGGGTCTAATGAATTCTTTTGCCAACAGCTCTTCAATTTGCTTCTTCAACTCTCGAAGTTCTAAAGGTGCCATACGATACGGAGCAATGGAAATAGGTCCAACTCCGGGAATAAGTTCAATGGGAAATTTAATTTCCCGATGAGGAGGTAATCGAGGAATTTCATCAGGGAACACATCCTCGAATTCACAAACAACAGGAACACTCTGAATTGGTTTGTCAATTGGAGTCTCAGACTCAATCAACAACAGATATCCTGCAGCTCCTCGAAGGAGCTCCTTTCTAACTTGTAACAAGGAAATAATGGAAAAGGGCTGAAAATTACCATCTCTTGAAGGAACAATGACCTTCCCAGCTTGACAGTCCAACGTTATCCCGCTCTTTGCCAACCAGTCCATACCGATAATCACATCAAAATTGAATACTGGTAGAACCACTAAATTGACGGTGTAGGTTTTTCCTTCATATTGCAGAATAACACCACTGCAGATTTCTGAGGCCGTACAGGATCCTCCAGTAGGGGTAATGATATTTATTACGTAGGGTAACGGAGCCGGGGTAATGCCTATTCTCAAAGCAACGTGCTTGGCCATAAAAGAACCTGATGCTCCAGAATCAAAAATAACAGAAATATCATGTCCATTCAAAATCACATTACCTCGAATCAGATTGGGATACTTCTGAGCCTCGTTTGCATCCAGGGTGAACACCCGAGCCTGAGTAGGATTACGGTTCGGATTCTATGGACAATCAGAAATGAAGTGTCCTGACTGACCACACCCATAGCACAAGTTGTTTCCACGACGACAAATTCCAGTGTGATTCTTCCCGCAAGTAGGGCAAGCATAAGAACTCTGTCGTCCAGCAGATGGTTGACCAGGAGTATTATTTCTTTTGAAGTTTCCTGTCCGAGCTTGCAGCTGCGGACCCTTGCCTCTACCCATTCCGGTAATCTTTCTGAAGAATCGGCCCACTTTGCTTCCTCCCTGAGATTGCACTGGCTGCTTATTCAGATTCTTTGCTTCGTTGATGATTCCTTCCGCCTGCCGACTTTGATTAATCACTTCCGGCAGAGTGCGATTAGCTGTAGTCAACATGAGCTTTCGGATCTCCGGGTGCAGTCCACTTTCAAATTTCTCCACTTGCCATTCCTCGTCACAGATGTTTCGATCAAAGTTGGCATATTCCATCAATGCGCAAACTTGGCAATGTACTCGTTGACAGTCATGTTGTCCTGCCTTAGCGACAGCAACTCAGTATGCTTCATTCTCCTCATAGCCTTCGGAAAATATTTGTCCAGAAAAACTCTTTTGAACACGGCCCAGGTCAGATCAACGTTCTGAGCTCGCAGCAGAGCCCTCGCACCGGTCCACCAAGTCAGAGCCTCTCCCATCAGCTGATATGAAGCATAATCAGTTTTCTGCTCCTCTGGGCATCCCATATGTTCAAATATATGCTCGATCATCTGCAGCCATCTTGCTGCCGTTTCCGGATTGTCCCCACCCTCAAAGGTAGGTGGCTGGAAATTGCGGAAATCTTTCAACCTTCGACGGGCAAGTTCCTCAGCATTGATGTTCAGCGGAGGCTGATTCGGGTTCTGCTGCCGATATTCTCGCCACTCCTGACTCATGTTTTGGACAAAAGTGGCCAGTCCACTGACAGTAGTGATAAGGTTCTCTTCTTCATTGCTTGGCCTTCCCCGAGTGGATCCGCGGTTACCTGCCATGATTCTGCACTCACAATATCATGAAATGAGCTGATCAGAGTCACTGCAAGTTATTTACGACAGCAATCCCAAGTAGGTACTCGAGTTCAAATCGGGTAGGTTAACAATGCATCAGTCCCTTATCACAGAATAATTCTAATAGTCTAACTATTTAAGCTAGTACATCTCTAACGATGTAGATAATTTATCACACAGCAAGCCACAAACATATATACAGTCAATCATAATCATTAAGCAAGCAACAAGTAATCCACCGAAAAACAAAACCAAGGACCGAAACTGCTCTGATACCAATTAGTGTAACACCCACTCTTGTCTGCATCCAAGAGGGTTGTTTGCTAAATTGTATTAGAGTCGCAGCGGTATAGAACTCAAATAATTAAAAACTTTATCGAATAACATTTAAATTAGAGACTTTAAAAATGTTCAGATTTGATTCTCATATAAATAGCTTGAGAAAGATGAAATCGTTTATCAAACATAAAAAATTTCAATGATAAAACCATTTGCTGATTTTTCTATACTTTTCAGAAAACCTTGCTGCCTTGTAAAATCTGTATAAAATCGAATTCAGCTGCGATAAAAAAAATATTCAAAGCTTCTGAAAAACTAGACATCCGGGGCGTCGTGTACATATAAATTATGCACGATTCGGAGGTGAATAGCCCCACGGAACAGAACACGCAAGATGCTTGCGAATTCTGTCTGTTTTCTGGAAAACCAGCTGTATGACGAAAATCATTAAAATTCGTACAGATATCGTTTAATCATAAAACCTGTGTAATCTGAAAGTATCCCCCAATTGGCAGCTCAAAAATGAGTTTTTACCAAACGTTTCAGAATTCTCCAAATTACTAAAGGAACATGAAAGATTAAAACCCAACAAGAAATCAAATCCATAATTTAATACAGTCATCCAAATAACTCAGAATCATTAAGATTCAACCAACAACACAATAC
>JAVKPL010010676.1:0-44873 GCA_032173675.1 Gastrolobium villosum
TAGCTGCGAACAATACGTCGAGTGGTGTTTTGTCCGCCAAATTATTCAATTTCTTATTTTGACAACAACCATGTGCGAAAATTATTGTTTATAAATCATTAACTGTTCATAACTTTTTTAAAATTCCCACTTCATCTTATTTTATTATATTTTGCCATGATTTAAAAAGAAATATTGGGTGTACCAAAAGAAAGAAATGGAACCCACATAAGGTGTATTCTCATCTCACACATTCTGGCAACTGCTAATGCTTTCTAATTTGAATTCAAATTCAAATTCTTTAAAACAACCCGTCAGCGCTTTGGTGTGATGTATAAGATTACGTTACAATTTTTTTTAATTATTTGATACGATTATCATATAATAGGGGGTGTTGTGTGTAAATTTATAGGCGATTCAGAGGTGTGTACCTGAGATATAAATGAGATTGAGTCCGATTTGGTCGGCCTCAACGGGCGAATGTGGGTCAGTTAGGATTTTGCCATATCCCCCACCCGAGATATTCTCGGAGGGCGGTTGGCTGAGGTCATAATATATCATATAATATAAAATACAGCAGAAATATATAATCAAAATAATATATCCGGCCTAAAAGGATGAGATTAGGCCTGATAAAAAATTGATGTATTAATATTACTTATAAATTCAATTCTCAAAAATTAATATATCATTTGAATATTAATATATTAAAATAATTTTTTAATATATTAATTTTTAAAATATTGGAGGATATTATCTTATACAATACTATACCAAAAGTTAAATAGTATTAAAATTTAATCAAATTTTATACATTCAGATCTTATACTATCAGATATTAGGGGAAGGTTATACTTACAACCTTTTTTTATAACCTCTTACAACCATATCTTATTACCGTTAAGAGCCAGACCAGGCCATTAATGGGCCGGGCTGTAGGCCCCTGTGGGCCGGGCCGGCCCAATTTCACCCCTAGTTGTAAGATGTTGTAAAAAAAAAGTTGTAACTATAACCTTCTCCTAGGGGTGGTAAACGAGCCAGGGGCCTTTAGCTCGGCTCGTAAAGGCCTGAGCTCGTTTAATAAAAGCTCGTGTTGGAACCAGACTTAGACTTGTATAAAAAATACTTTTTTGTAAAAAAATACTTTTTTGTAAGCTCATTCATATAGGCCCTAAATGTCTCATCTAACTATTGACAACCGCATTATGAAATCTTTTCAAAATAAAAAACTCAGAAACCACAAGTTATTACCCGGAGTTGCATCAACATCTAATCATGCTCTAAAACTTCGTTAGCGGAAATTTCTCGATAAATTAGTTTTCAAAATTAGAAAATTTGAATTCCACTTAAATTCAATTATTTTTACATATTCTCAGCTAAATCCTGATACTTTACCTTTTATAGAAAGGATGTATACGTCCATCCAAATCCTCATGCTTCACCAAAGATTATCTCTTAGCTTTAGCACGTGTACGGACATTCATAATGATTTTTTTTTTCTTTCTTTTTTTAGGTGGAATGAAAGCAGGTGTACATCTTATAGCTTGTTTTTCTACGCTGTCATTATTAAGTTTATCTTCGCTTTTTCACCGTTCAGGGTGATAAGTCCATGAAATGAGATTAATAACATATGGTTTTTAGTATGAAAAAGCATAGAAATATATACTTTTTTAAGCATAGAAATGAGACTAAAAATTTTAGCTTAACAAAAGGTACAAATATTTTTTTCAAAAATTAAATATTTTTAAAAAAATCAAATACCTTTAATTTTTGTAAAAAAATACTTTTTTGTAAGCTCATTCATATAAGCCCTAAATGTCTCATCTAACTATTGACAACCGCATTATGAAATCTTTTCAAAATAAAAAACTCAGAAACCACAAGTTATTACCCGGAGTTGCATCAACATCTAATCATGCTCTAAAACTTCGTTAGCGGAAATTTCTCGATAAATTAGTTTTCAAAATTAGAAAATTTGAATTCCACTTAAATTCAATTATTTTTACATATTCTCAGCTAAATCCTGATACTTTACCTTTTATAGAAAGGATGTATACGTCCATCCAAATCCTCATGCTTCACCAAAGATTATCTCTTAGCTTTAGCACGTGTACGGACATTCATAATGATTTGTTTTTTTTTCTTTCTTTCTTTTTTTAGGTGGAATGAAAGCAGGTGTACATCTTATAGCTTGTTTTTCTACGCTGTCATTATTAAGTTTATCTTCGCTTTTTCACCGTCCAGGGCTTCAGGCCTATACCTCATCTCCAAAATCATCACACGTCTAGCGCTTTTCATCATCATGGTTAAAAACTGCTTGTAAACGTTAATATTTCCAAATATGCTTCGCTAGGTATAGTATTCCACTCTTCTCTCACTCACAAATTCTTATCATCCAAGATTTCTTTATCTTAATATATAATTTTTTTTACTAACGTAAATCAGTGCAAACAAAACTAACGAGGTTTAGAAAAGGTGTACAATATGGGGTTTGAGTTGACTTCATCTACATTATTGATTGACTTCCTGTTTAACAACATTCAAGGAATCAACTTAAACAGTGCATGTCCAATATATTTTAAGAAAGTAGAAGAATAGCTTCGGATCATAAACTTGGATGGCTACCGTAACTCCGTAACAATATAGATTGCAGTGGCCACTGATTTGCATGATGACACAAAGATCTGGTCGGTGAGGGATATATGGCTCCCATGTTGTTGCAGTTAGGATATCTCCACGTGGCTGAAACCCACTATATCTAAAATGGAGAAACCGTACGTTGAGCCACCAATTATATATATATATATATATATATATAGGGTGAGGATCATTCTACATCAGTGTAAGTTACACTCTCAATCTTGACCATTGATCCCATTTATATCTAAGGGCTCTAATTTTTTAGTAATGTGAGTCATTGGATCAATGCTCAAGATTGAGCGTAAGACTTCTAATTCTTACACTGGTGTAAGAATATCTTGTCTCATATATATATATATATATATATATATATATATATATATATGAGGTAGGATCCTTTGACACCGGTGTCAAATTTGAAGTTTAACACCTCATCTGAGAGCCGTTATAATACGATAGGACTCACTTGTTAATTTGTTAATTAGTTTCCATGTTTGTAATTCAGTTAGTTGCAGATCTTCATTTATCTTAGGAGTAGTTTCTTGCGCATCTATTTTTTAGTTTGTTGCTGATATAGGTGTATTTAAATGACCAATACATGAATACAAAAGCTAAGCTGTTCATTCAACAACAACTTCCTTTATGGTATTAAGAGCTAGACGATTTTATAGTCAGATTTTTTTTTTCAACACTATGGCTGCCACCACTTCCACCCTTAAAATCACCGACCCAAAATCCCCATTTTACCTTCATCCCTCTGATCACCCTGGTGCTATCCTCACTACTGTCCTTCTACGTGGCCAATCCAATTATGAAAACTGGTCCAAACTCATAAGCAACGCCTTAAAGCCAAAAATAAACTTGGCTTTGTTGATGATAGCGTTAAGCAACCCTCTGATCAATCCTCTGACGAAGCTCACGCTTGGTCCTTCTGCAACTCCATGATTAATAGCTGGATTCACAATACCATAGATCCTCAGATGCAGCCATTCATCAAATGCTTCGAATATGCGAAGAGTCTATGGGACGATCTAAAGGAACGTTTTGTCGTTGCAAACATTCCTCGCATTTTTCATCTCAAATCTTCTCTCGCCACCATGAAGCAAAATGATGCCCCTGTTACTGATTACTACACCAAGCTTCGCTCGATTTGGGATGAACTGGAATCTAGCCGCACGTTTACTGCCTGTGCATCTGGTGATACATGTGCCTACACCAAATCTGTCGCTGCTGAACTCGAGAATGATCGAGTCTATCAATTCCTTATCGGACTTGATCATCATATTTATGGTACTCTCATTACTCAAATTCTTAACAGTAATCCTCTTCCCACCATCAATCGTGTTTTTCCTATGGTGATTCAAGAAGAATCACATAAGGCTATGGTTCGAGCTGTTGAAATTCCATCTGATGCTCTTGGTTGTGCTCTCCACACTGCACCACTGGATCCTTCTAAGCCTCGCATCATATGTTCCCACTGTGGACGTCCCAATCATGACGTTTCCCAGTGTTACAAACTCCATGGTTACCCTGATCGCACGTCTGCTGGAAGGGGACGTGGCCGTGGCCGCTCCAACTCAGCCCGTCCTGCTCATGCCACTTACTCGGACGCATTATCTCTTACTAATGGTGTCCCAAAACCATTGTCTGCTACTGATCTTACTCCTGATATGGTTGAACACTTAATGTATTTTACTGTCTCATCTAAAGCACTAACTGACAAATTATCGGGTACAGTTTCCTTCACACATCCTTGGCTACTGGACAGCGGGGCTTCCCAACATATGACTGGCACACTCTCCTTCCTCACTAATGTCCGAGTTATTCCTCCTTGTTCCGTCGGTTTACCCAATGGAACGCGTACCATTGCGGTTCAATGTGGGGATGTGCAACTCACATTTATGTTGCTTCTTACCAACGTTCTTTATGTGCCATCACTTACATGCAATTTAATTTCTATCTCTCAGCTAATAAGCTGCAGCAATTGCATCGCTTTATTCACTGATTCCACTTGTTTTCTACAGGACCTACAGACGGGGATGACGATTGGAAAGGGTGTTGAACATGAAGGGGTGTATGTTAATTAGTTTGAGGCACATACATACACTTCCCTTTGTTTCTGGTTCAAATAAAATGGCTCCATGTGATGTTTGTTGTTGAGCCAAACAAACTCGTACTCTGTTTCCTATCAATAAAAAGCATAGTGTTCAACCTTTTGATTTAATTCATTGTGATTTATGGGGGCCATATCGCACTGTTTCATCTTCAGGTGCACGTTACTTTCTTACGATTATGGATGATTGTAGTCGTTTTGTATGGATATATCTCTTACGTGACAAACATGACGATTGTTCTATGTTAATTAATTTTATTAAAATGGTACAAACACAGTACAATGTCACGGTTAAGAATGTTCAATCTGATAATGGCACTGAATTTATTTCTTCTCCTTTGCGTTCCTTTTTCGCAAACCATGGCATTCTTCATTAATTTTCGTGCCCATACACGCCCCAACAGAATGGTCAGGTTGAACGATGCCATCGTCACATTCTCAATGTGGCATGTGCTCTACGCTTTGATGGTCATCTTCCTCTTTCCTTTTGGGGAGAATGTATTATTCCCGCTGCACATCTGATAAATCGAATTCCAACTACCTTACTTAAAGGAAAGTGTCCTTTTTAAGTTCTTCACAACGTACAGCCAACCTATGATCATATTCGGTTACTTGGTTGCCTTTGTCAAGTTATGGTTTTGCCCAAACCATCTGATAAATTTGTAGCACGTTCTCGAAAGTGTATTTTTATTGGCTATCCATCGAACAAAAAAGGTTGGAAAGTATTCGATTTGGATACAAAAGAAATATTTGTTTCTCATGATATAAATTTTTTGAAGATATTATTCCATTTGCTTCCTCTGATCATGATCCTTCACCGGTTCTCACACCAACTATCTCCCTACCTGAACCTCTGTATGAATCATATACGAATGACGCACCACTACTTGTTTCTTCTTCTGATGATGCTCCTCAAACTGACACGGTGTCCACTGACAGGGGGAGTCCTTTGGCCGCTATTTCTCCACTGGTTTCTTCATCTGAACCTACTGCTATTGTCCCAGCACCCCTGCCGTCTGCACCTCTTCTTCGCACTAGAAGGAATCATCGACCACCAGCCTACCTTCAAGATTATCAATGTCATAACACTACTACACCCCTTTTTACCAACACTCTATCCAACGTCTCCTCAGGTATTTCCTATCCCATACAAAAGTTTGTTACTAATTCTATCTTCTCTTCCTAGCATCAACATTTTTTGGCTGCTGTTAGTAATTCTTCGGAACCACGTTCATTCAAAGAAGCTATGAAGGATACTAATTGGAAAAAGGCTATGCAACTTGAAATTCAAGCACCGGAAGATAATCACACATGGGTTTTCACTGCTCTACCACAAGGCAAAAAGGCTATCTTGCAAATGGGTTTTTCGTATAAAATTTAATTCAGATGGCTCTATAAAGCGATATATAACACCTCAAATATTTAAATGTGCATTTTTATATTATAATGTGAAATGAAAGTTGATGGATTAGTGAAAATCCAAGGATTATGGCCAAAAAGGACAAAAAGGGCAAAATGGTAATTTGCCAACCGTGTGTTAGGAGGCTTAAATATTGAGTTAGAGATTTCAAATGACAAAAGTAATGCTGGAAATGGAATCAGGGCGGAAAATTGAGTGAATAGGCAAATTTGGGAAAAATTGATGAATAGTGAATTTTTAGTGTTAAAATACTGAGGTATGAGTGTACCGATAGGTGTGAAATTTTTATCATTATTTTGGAGAAAGAAAAATATGTCATGGACTGGAAAAATATTTAGATTAAGGATTTGTGATCGGAAATTTTATCGGAGTTAAAGTTAGATCGCGTGTGGGACCCGTGTGACCGAAGTCACTTGGCCCCACCTCCTTTTCTTTCCTTCTTTCTCTCTTTTCCTCTCCATCCCTCGCGCACACACAGTAAGAAAGAGGCCAAAGTCACCATTTTCACCATTTCTTCACTTTTCTTCCCATTTCTTCGTTTCTCCACCGAATCGCTTGATTTTGGTGTTGAAATCTATCGTAAACAACCTTCCAAAGCCATTGGTAGCACCTAGAAGCCTTGAATCCATCTCTTTGGCCGCGTTTTGAGCAAGAACAGATCCGACCCATTGGAGGTTTTTGAGATTTCTTGGAGTTTTGAGTTTCAAATGGTTTAGTGAAGCCTTGGTGGTGATCATACAACTCATTGTAAGTATATTGTGGTCTTTTGATAGTTGAATTCTTAGATCTATGAATATGTGTTCAAACCTTTGATTTTAGATGTGTGATGATAGAGAGCCCAAATGGAAAAATGCTATTAGATGAAAAGGCCTTAGAATCATGTTTGTAAGCTAGAAATGCTATGTTAAATTTTGGTGAAAAATCTAGGTTTTTAACTTAGAGAATTTTGAGGAATTTTGATGAAAAATGAGTTTTGGTGTAATTTGGATTTAATGATTGTTGTAGGGTGCCTCACACGGTTGGAATTGTGAAAAGTTGATTTGGAGCATACGTTTGGAACGGTGTTGCTCGTGTTAAGGTAAACTCTTGGAACTTGGGTTTAATCCCTAGTGAGCTCCACCACACCTAGAGGAAGGTTGTGGTTGGATTATGTAGTGATGACATGATGTGTTTGTGTGCTTGTATGCATATTGCTTGTATTTTGTGAAAAATTGTTTGGTCACTGGCCAGTTGACGTGTGTTGGTTTGGACATCCGCTGGGTTCGTCCTACGGGAGAATGCCAGTTGGAATGCCATGGTGTTGACTCTGGGAGCGACATCAGGATGATCCAAGCGGGGGACGTCCGCCGGATAGGGCTCATGAGGAGTTCCGGTTGGGTATTGCCATGGAGTCTTCTCAACCATGGGAGAGGCGCCAGGACTGTCTCGGGAGTTATATGATGGAGTCCTTGAACATGAATCCATGAGTGGATGTTCTTGGGTGTCTCCAGGTGGATGGTGATATTGTTTTACTTGCATAGCATATTATGTCATTTTGATACATTTTAGTGAGCCATGGAGTGGAGAGAGCCTCTAGCTCCATTGGTTTACTGAGATATATCCGTATATCTCACCCCGTGTTTGGGGGACCACATTTCAGGTCACTATGAGCCGGGAGGAGCTTCGGGCAAGAAGCCCGTATAGCGGACGTGGGATTGGCATGCGGTGCATTGGATTGCATGACCTTTTGGAGGAGTTTATGGAGTGCACATAGCATACCATTAGTATTTTGAGACTTAGGTCATGAACATATTGCATGATGTCATTTTCCATGCTTTTGTTAGTGTTCATGGTCATATGCTAAGTCTTGATATGTTTTATTATTCATGGCTTGGATAACTGTATATTTTGAGTGAGCATGGGACTTGTCCATTGCCACATTCATAGCCTTGAAGTCTTGATATGTAATGTTGTAAAATGGTCCATATGTACGTGTAAATGGCCATTATTTGAGAATGATGTAATTGATGTTAAACTTAAGGAAAATGCATGATGGAAGGGCCTAGAGCCTACATTAGGACATGATTATGTGTTATGTGGAGTACCAAGGGGTTAGGGATGGATTACACACCCTTTTTGGGGCTCAAAACTGCTGTAATCTGTCATTTTGCTGCATAGTAATCGATTACCCAAGTATGGTAATCGATTACCATGCAACAGGGGACGAAAAATTGGCTACTGTCTGCACTGGTAATCGATTACTGGCCTTTGGTAGTCGATTACCATGTGAGGTAATCGATTACCCAAAGCTGGTAATCGATTACCAGAACAGAGGAATTGAAAAATTGGCTACTGCCTCATTTTTGACAGGTGGTAATCGATTACCACCCACTGGTAATCGATTACCACAGTGTAATTTTCGAAAATTCAGTTTTTTCTAGACTAAAAGAAAGGGGTATAACTTGATGGGTAGAACTCCGATTGATACGTGGTTTGAAACCACGCGTAGACAACGTAAAGGACTACAACTTGGTAAAAGATGAGAGTAAGATGGTGAGTTTAAATGAATTGAATAAAAGGGAAGATTTATGATGTTATAAAGTGTATGATTCCGCAAATGGCATTTACAATTATAGTGTGGTTTTAATTGATTACGGAAAAAGTATTTACGGAAAAGAAAAGGAATATGTTAAAAGAAAAATTTGCCCGTAATTTAATTAATCTAATCACTGTGATTGTAACTGCGCTTAATATCATAATCAATGTTAACAATTCCGGTGTACAACGGGCTGTTACATTTTATGGTATCAGAGCAGTTTTGTTTAGGGAACTCTGATTGTTGTGTATGTTGTATCTTGTGTGTCATAGCTATCTGTGAACTATTTATGATTAATGTATATGTGATTCCTCAGTGTGGGTCTGATCAACTCATTCCTTTGTGTTACATGTACAGATATCATGAGTAGGGCACGAGGTCGCCGTGGGGCACGTGGTGCAGGTCCTTTGCCACCGGATCCGGTCACTGCAGCACTGAATGCTCTGCAGGCGGAAACGGCTGCAAATAGGAATATGACTGAGAACCTGATGAAAGCTAATCAGGATATGATGCAGGCCTTTATGGCTGAGTTGAGGGCGGATAGAGGTCGTCCTAGGAGGGAGGATACACCTCCGCATACGGCTACGGTGACTCCTACACCGACGCCATCTGTTACTCCTCAACAGGGGGAGAGTGGGGCTAGTCACCACACTGGTGAGGCTAGTCATCATACTACTACTGATCCGAGCTATATTCCGGATCCATCATCTGTTGCCCAATCTACTGGGGCTGCTGGGCAGGTGCTTGATAATGCTGACGATGAGCGTAGGCTCATATCTTTTAGGAAACATAAGCCACCCGCATTTCTGGGGTCAAGGGACCCAAAGGAGGTCACTGCTTGGTTGAGGGGCATGGACAAGATTTTTCAGGTTATGAGATGCCAAGATCCTCAGAAGTTATTGTATTCTGTTTATATGCTGGAGGGTGATGCCCAGGAGTGGTGGGACAATGTGTCTCGCCCATTTATTATTCAGGGTGAGGTCCTTACTTGGACTATGTTTGAAGGATTATTTCATGAAGAATATTTTCCCCGCGATGTTCGGGAGGCTAAGCAAGGTGAATTTGATAATCTGGTACAGGGAGTTATGACTGTGGATGCCTATGTGGCGAAATTTAATGAACTTGTCAAGTTTGCTAATTATGGAGGTACTCTACCTACTCCTGAGTTTTTGTCAGCTAAATTCCAAAGAGGGCTGAGTGAGAAGATTGCTAAGAGGATGTCTAACACTGCAGTGAGAAACTTTGTTGATTTGGTGACCCAATGCAAGAGGGTCGAGACTGTTTATGGGAGGTATCCAAAAGCGGATGAGGTAAAAGAGCAAGAAGTTAAGAGGACACCTGGTCCTTCTGGAAACATTAATAGAGGAGGTTTTAATAATAACAACAGGGGTAGGGGGTTGCATGTGAGGCAGCCTCCTGGTCAGTTCAAGAGGGGTGGAAATATTGGTGGTGGTGGTGCTGCGAACAGATATCCTACCCCACAATGTGGGAAGTGTGGTAAATACCACAAAGGTGTGTGTGGTGCTGATCCGTCGGCTTGTTATAAATGTGGTCGGAATGGCCACTTTGCGAGAAATTGTCCATCTTCTTCGGGGCAGGCTGCGAATCTGCAGGCCTTGCCGCCAGCTACTACTACTGCTGCTGCTCCTATTGCTGTTGTTCCTACTGTGGGACGAGTTTATACTACTAATGCACAACGTACTGAAAAGGCTCCGAATTTGGTTAAAGGTATAATTTTTCTCTCTAATGTTGATTTATCTGTATTGTTTGATTCGGGAGCAACACATTCATTTGTGGCGGACTATGTGGCGAAGGCTTTAGACTTAAAGGTAACACGGATGGTTCCTCCGATGCGTATTACTACCGCTACAGGAGAGGTTAGTGAGTCGTCTTGGATTTGTGAAGATGTAAAGTTCACTTATTTAGGCAGGGGTTACACCATTGATTTAATTATCTTACCCCTGGCCTCTGTCAATTTAATTTTGGGGATGGATTGGTTGTCTCGGAACTGCGCAATGATTGATTGCTGCGGGAAGAGGTTGTTGCTATCTCACGAGAGGCCGTCTGTTTGTCCGTCCTTGTATTTGTCTGTAAGTCAAACTGTGAAAGCCTTGAAGGCTGGAGATTTGGGTTATGTCTTGTTGGGCGGATTGGTGGGCGATAAAAAGGAAGAGATTTCTGCTATTCCAGTTGTAAATGAGTTTGAGGATGTATTTCCGGATGAGATACCGAAATTCCCACCTGAGAGAGAGATTGAATTCTCGATTGACTTATTGCCTGGTGTGGGGCCGATCTCCTTGGCTCCATACCGGATGTCGCCACTTGAGTTGGCTGAGTTGAAGAAACACATTGAAGAACTATCTGCGAAGAATTTTATTAGGCCGAGTGTGTCTCCGTGGGGAGCACCGGTGATATTTGTAAAGAAAAAGGATGGTAGCATGAGATTGTGCACTGACTACCGACAGCTGAATAAAGTGACTATTAAGAACCGGTACCCATTACCGCGTATTGATGATTTATTAGATCAGTTGAGGGGTGCCTGTGTATTTTCAAAGATTGATCTCCGGTCCGGATATCACCAGATTCGGATTAAACCGGAGGATGTACCTAAAACAGCTTTCCGATCCAGATATGGACATTTTGAGTATCAAGTTATTCCTTTTGGGCTTACTAATGCCCCGGCGGTGTTCATGGATTATATGAACCGCATTTTCAAACCGTATTTGGACCAGTTTGTAATTGTGTTCATCGATGATATTTTGATCTATTCTAAGAGTAAAGAGGAGCACATGGACCATTTGAGGACTGTGTTGCAGGTGTTGAAAGACAAGAAGTTATATGCTAAACCGTCTAAGTGTGAATTCTGGTTGTCTGAGGTGCAATTTTTGGGCCATGTTATTTCTGCAAGTGGTGTTGCAGTGGATCCAAGCAAGATTGAAGCGGTAAGTGACTGGGAAAGACCTAAGACTGTGACTGAAATTAGAAGTTTTCTGGGGCTTGCTGGCTATTATCGCCGGTTTATACAGGGATTTTCTGCAATGGTTCTACCGTTGACCCGATTGACACGGAAGGATACTCCTTTTGTGTGGACCCAGGAATGTGAGGACTGTTTTCTGCTACTAAAAGAGAAATTGACCACTGCTCCGGTGTTGACTTTACCTGATCCGGAGGGTGAGTTTGTGTTATATTGTGATGCTTCTAAGAAAGGTTTAGGGAGCGTACTGATGCAGGAAGGAAAAGTTATTGCATATGCGTCTAGGCAGTTGAGGCCACATGAAGAAAATTATCCGACGCATGACTTAGAATTGGCTGCTATTGTTTTTGCCTTGAAAATTTGGAGGCATTTTCTGTATGGGATGAAATTTGCTGTGTTTAGCGACCATAAAAGCTTGAAATATTTATTTGATCAGAAGGAGCTGAACATGAGACAGCGTAGATGGGTTGAATTCTTGAAAGATTATGACTTTGAGCTGAAATACCACCCGGGAAAGGCCAATGTTGTGGCAGATGCACTGAGTAGGAAGTCTGTTAAATTATCTCATATGATGATGTGGGACAATGAAGTGATTGAGCAATTCCGTGATATGAAAATAACGGATTTCTTTGCAGGAAGAATGTGTGATATGGAGTTGACTCGGATTGAGAACGAGCTGCACGAGAAGATTAAAGAGACTCAGATTCGCAATGAGAGTATAAAGTATTTGAAAGGCCAGAGTGGCATATCTGTGAATGAACAAGGATTACTATTATATCAGGGCAGGATCGTTGTGCCCAGGGAACTTGCAGAGGAAGTTATGACTGAGGCCCATAAGGGTCAATATCCTATCCACCCAGGTGCCACAAAATTGTACCAAGATTTGAAAGTTAAGTTCTGGTGGCCTGGTATGAAAAGGGATGTTGCCGAGTACGTGTCTAAGTGCTTGGTTTGCCAAAAAGTGAAAATAGAGCATCAGAAACCTGCTGGATTACTTCAGCCGCTGGATATACCTGAATGGAAATGGGAGAGTATTTCAATGGATTTTGTTGTTGGATTACCGAGAACTCAAGCTGGTTATGATTCGATTTGGGTTATTGTGGACCGACTTACGAAGTCTGCACATTTTCTACCAGTACGAGTAGACTACACCACAGAGAAGTTGGCTACACTGTATGTGAAGGAGATTGTTAGACTCCATGGGATACCGATTAGCATTGTGAGTGATCGGGACCCGAAGTTTACTTCACGATTTTGGGGAGCTTTGCAGCAGGCTTTTGGCACTCAGCTTCGACTGAGCACTGCTTATCACCCGCAGACTGATGGTCAGACCGAGAGGACCATACAGACACTTGAGGATATGCTGAGAGCATGCACACTGGAACAGGGTAATGCTTGGGATAAGTACTTACCACTGGTGGAATTTTCTTATAACAACAGTTTTCATTCCAGTCTGGGTATGGCACCATATGAGGTTTTGTATGGCAGGAGGTGTCGTACGCCCACTTGTTGGACTGAGGTAGGCGATAAAGAAAGATTTGGTCCGGATTTTGTGCAGAAAACAACGTTGCAAATTGAAATGATCAGAGAAAAATTGAAACAGGCACAGAATCGGCAGAAGAGCTATTATGATAATAAGCATAGACCGCTGGAATTTGAGGAAGGTGACCATGTTTTTGTACGTTTGTCGCCGGTCACAGGTGTTGGCCGTGCGTTGGGTGTGAGGAAGCTGAGTCCACGATTTATTGGGCCATATCAGATTATGAAAAGAGTAGGATTGGTGGCCTATCAGCTTGCCTTACCCCCTCAGTTATCTAATTTACATTATGTTTTTCATGTGTCGCAGTTGCGACGTTATGTTCCGGATGAATCACATGTGGTGATGCCGGATAATATTGAAATCAGGGAGAACTTGAAGACTCCCATTGGTCCTATTGCAGTTTTGGATCGCAGTGAAAAGCGATTGAGAAGTAAAGTGATTCCCATGCTGAAGATTCAGTGGGAAGGCCGCACACCTGAGGAGGCTACTTGGGAGCGGGAGGACGAGATTCTCCGGCTGTATCCTGAGTTAGTGAGCAGGTATGATTTAATTTTGCGGACAAAATTTCAAAAAGGTGGGGTGAATATAACACCTCAAATATTTAAATGTGCATTTTTATATTATAATGTGAAATGAAAGTTGATGGATTAGTGAAAATCCAAGGATTATGGCCAAAAAGGACAAAAAGGGCAAAATGGTAATTTGCCAACCGTGTGTTAGGAGGCTTAAATATTGAGTTAGAGATTTCAAATGACAAAAGTAATGCTGGAAATGGAATCAGGGCGGAAAATTGAGTGAATAGGCAAATTTGGGAAAAATTGATGAATAGTGAATTTTTAGTGTTAAAATACTGAGGTATGAGTGTACCGATAGGTGTGAAATTTTTATCATTATTTTGGAGAAAGAAAAATATGTCATGGACTGGAAAAATATTTAGATTAAGGATTTGTGATCGGAAATTTTATCGGAGTTAAAGTTAGATCGCGTGTGGGACCCGTGTGACCGAAGTCACTTGGCCCCACCTCCTTTTCTTTCCTTCTTTCTCTCTTTTCCTCTCCATCCCTCGCGCACACACAGTAAGAAAGAGGCCAAAGTCACCATTTTCACCATTTCTTCACTTTTCTTCCCATTTCTTCGTTTCTCCACCGAATCGCTTGATTTTGGTGTTGAAATCTATCGTAAACAACCTTCCAAAGCCATTGGTAGCACCTAGAAGCCTTGAATCCATCTCTTTGGCCGCGTTTTGAGCAAGAACAGATCCGACCCATTGGAGGTTTTTGAGATTTCTTGGAGTTTTGAGTTTCAAATGGTTTAGTGAAGCCTTGGTGGTGATCATACAACTCATTGTAAGTATATTGTGGTCTTTTGATAGTTGAATTCTTAGATCTATGAATATGTGTTCAAACCTTTGATTTTAGATGTGTGATGATAGAGAGCCCAAATGGAAAAATGCTATTAGATGAAAAGGCCTTAGAATCATGTTTGTAAGCTAGAAATGCTATGTTAAATTTTGGTGAAAAATCTAGGTTTTTAACTTAGAGAATTTTGAGGAATTTTGATGAAAAATGAGTTTTGGTGTAATTTGGATTTAATGATTGTTGTAGGGTGCCTCACACGGTTGGAATTGTGAAAAGTTGATTTGGAGCATACGTTTGGAACGGTGTTGCTCGTGTTAAGGTAAACTCTTGGAACTTGGGTTTAATCCCTAGTGAGCTCCACCACACCTAGAGGAAGGTTGTGGTTGGATTATGTAGTGATGACATGATGTGTTTGTGTGCTTGTATGCATATTGCTTGTATTTTGTGAAAAATTGTTTGGTCACTGGCCAGTTGACGTGTGTTGGTTTGGACATCCGCTGGGTTCGTCCTACGGGAGAATGCCAGTTGGAATGCCATGGTGTTGACTCTGGGAGCGACATCAGGATGATCCAAGCGGGGGACGTCCGCCGGATAGGGCTCATGAGGAGTTCCGGTTGGGTATTGCCATGGAGTCTTCTCAACCATGGGAGAGGCGCCAGGACTGTCTCGGGAGTTATATGATGGAGTCCTTGAACATGAATCCATGAGTGGATGTTCTTGGGTGTCTCCAGGTGGATGGTGATATTGTTTTACTTGCATAGCATATTATGTCATTTTGATACATTTTAGTGAGCCATGGAGTGGAGAGAGCCTCTAGCTCCATTGGTTTACTGAGATATATCCGTATATCTCACCCCGTGTTTGGGGGACCACATTTCAGGTCACTATGAGCCGGGAGGAGCTTCGGGCAAGAAGCCCGTATAGCGGACGTGGGATTGGCATGCGGTGCATTGGATTGCATGACCTTTTGGAGGAGTTTATGGAGTGCACATAGCATACCATTAGTATTTTGAGACTTAGGTCATGAACATATTGCATGATGTCATTTTCCATGCTTTTGTTAGTGTTCATGGTCATATGCTAAGTCTTGATATGTTTTATTATTCATGGCTTGGATAACTGTATATTTTGAGTGAGCATGGGACTTGTCCATTGCCACATTCATAGCCTTGAAGTCTTGATATGTAATGTTGTAAAATGGTCCATATGTACGTGTAAATGGCCATTATTTGAGAATGATGTAATTGATGTTAAACTTAAGGAAAATGCATGATGGAAGGGCCTAGAGCCTACATTAGGACATGATTATGTGTTATGTGGAGTACCAAGGGGTTAGGGATGGATTACACACCCTTTTTGGGGCTCAAAACTGCTGTAATCTGTCATTTTGCTGCATAGTAATCGATTACCCAAGTATGGTAATCGATTACCATGCAACAGGGGACGAAAAATTGGCTACTGTCTGCACTGGTAATCGATTACTGGCCTTTGGTAATCGATTACCATGTGAGGTAATCGATTACCCAAAGCTGGTAATCGATTACCAGAACAGAGGAATTGAAAAATTGGCTACTGCCTCATTTTTGACAGGTGGTAATCGATTACCACCCACTGGTAATCGATTACCACAGTGTAATTTTCGAAAATTCAGTTTTTTCTAGACTAAAAGAAAGGGGTATAACTTGATGGGTAGAACTCCAAATGATACGTGGTTTGAAACCACGCGTAGACAACGTAAAGGACTACAACTTGGTAAAAGATGAGAGTAAGATGGTGAGTTTAAATGAATTGAATAAAAGGGAAGATTTATGATGTTATAAAGTGTATGATTCCGCAAATGGCATTTACAATTATAGTGTGGTTTTAATTGATTACGGAAAAAGTATTTACGGAAAAGAAAAGGAATATGTTAAAAGAAAAATTTGCCCGTAATTTAATTAATCTAATCACTGTGATTGTAACTGCGCTTAATATCATAATCAATGTTAACAATACCGGTGTACAACGGGCTGTTACACGATATAAAGCAAGATTGGTCATTGCTGGCAACAATCAAATTGAAGGCGAAGACTACAATGAAACTTTCGCATATTTTTCAACTAGATGTTCAAAACTCATTCCTCCATGGAGATCTCGAGGAAGAAGTGTATATGCGTTTTCCACCTGGTTTTTCTAATGGCACTCCAGGTATGGCATGCAAGCTACAACGGTCTCTCTACTGTCTCAAACAGTCACCACGCAAATGGTTTGCTAAGCTTCGTGCTTCTCTTCTTAGTTTTGGCTTTCAGTAATCAAAGGCTGATTACACGTTGTTCACTTTTAGTCACAATAATGACTTTTTCACAATCTTAATCTATGTTGACGATATAATTTTATTTGGAAATAATCGTTTTGTTTGTGACCAAGTTAAGCTGCATCTCCAAACATGGTTCAAAATTAAAGAACTTGGCAAACTCAAATACTTCCTCGGTATAGAAATTGCTCACAGTTCATCCGGTTTATTCCTTAGCCAACGTAAATTTGCGATGGATATTCTAAGTGAATGCGGTTTACTTGGCTGCAAACCTGCTGATTTCCCTATGGATCAGAATCATCAATTGGCTCTGGCAAATGGCCCAGCATCTGCAGACCGTACCCGCTATAGACTTATAGTTGGTCGTCTCGTTTATCTCACTATTACTCGACCAGAACTGAGTTATGTCATTCATACTCTTTCTCAGTTTCTCCAGCATCCTTTGCAAGAACATTATGATGTCGTTTTGCGTGTTTTGCGTTATATAAAAGGGAATCCAGGCCAAGGTCTTCTCCTTCGCTCACACTGTGATCTTCTTCTTCGAGCTTACTGTGATTCCGATTGGGCAAGTTGCCCCATTACACGATGTTCCATCACTGGCTACTTTGTTACATTTGGTGACTCCCCTATATCATGGAAATCGAAGAAACAACATACCATCTTTCTTTCATCTGCGGAAGCTGAGTATCGTTCTATGGCTACAGCTACTTCTGAACTTTTATGGCTCAAAGGTTTTCTAAAGGATCTTGGTGTTGATCACTCAATGCCTATGGCGTTATATTGTGATAGTAAGTCTGCACTTCATATTGCCTCCAATCCGGTTTTTCATGAGCGTACCAAACACATTGAACTTGATTGTCATTTCGTTCGAGAACATGTTATGACAAAAACCATTTCAACCGAGCATATTTCATCCTCTTCTCAACCTGCCGACATCATGACAAAAGCTCTTGGCAGAAAAAAATTTGAGTTTTTATTGTCCAAGTTGGGCATTTCCTCCCTCCATGCTCCAACTTGAGGGGGAGTAATACGATAGGATTCACTTGTTAGTTTGTTAATTAGTTTCTATGTTTGTAATTCAGTTTCTATGTTTGTAATTTAGTTAGTTGCAGATCTTCCTTTATCTTAGGAGTAGTTTCTTGCGCATCTGTTTTTCAGTTTGTTGTTGATATAGGTGTATTTAAATGACCAATACATGATACAAAAGCTAAGCTGTTCATTCAACAACATCTTCCTTTACGTTAGATAAAAAAGATCAACGACTCTGATTTGAAAGCATGTGATACCATTGATCTTTTTTTATCTAACGGCTCTTAGATGAGGTGTCAAACTTCAAATTTGACACCAGTGTCAAAGGATCCTGCCCATATATATATATATATATATATATATATATATATATATATATATATTCCAATTGATTCATATTTCGTGATTAATCTGATTATTCGGAGTGAGTTCCAAAGTTAAAGTTTTAAACTCCTCTAAAAATAATATTGGGGAACTAACAACCTCATTCAAGAGATGGTTAAGGTTCACTCCTATTTAAGAATTTTTTTTCAATATTTCATAATACTAAGTATTTGGTACATTATCTATTAAAAATAATTCATCTAATTATATCATTTATCCTACTCCTGCTTTTAAGGTTAATGCCACGTAAATCTCACTTTTTACTATTTTAGATAAAAGAATACATACTACAAAAACAATGAAAATAACCCTATTTAGGAGTTCACTCCTTCTAGATTAATTGCAAGAGCATTAAACTATGTCTTACGCCAATAATACTGGGACTAGACCGGATTTCTACGCTTGGTCCAGAAGAGTCGAGAGAAGTTGTCAATATCAATTATCATCTTAGTGGAATGTGGGAAAAGAAAAGCTCATGATCATAATTAGAAGATAAATAGAGGTGTGAGGTGGGTGGGGTGTGACCACCTAAGGTGGAAGGAGTCAAGCCCTAGTTAAAGATTATGAGGAATGAAGGGTTTAGAGCTGATACAATTAATTCTTCATATAGAATATTCGCAGAAAAAACATGAGAAATATTAAATATAGTGGTAAATTTGAGTACAGTTTCATCTTTCTCTCTCTCCACATTATATATACTTGTAGCTGGGATCAAAACTTTACCATTATTATTGTTGCGGATACTACTTACCTTAGACTCACCAGATGAGTCCGATCTCTTAAAGCTCATATCTAAAACCTTCTAGAGGGTACCCATGGCAACATAAACCACGCCTTCCGTCATGCTTCTAGTTTATTGTTACTTGTCACATTGTGCTAAACTATAACGCGCGCACCACTACTGAGTAGGATGAATCAAAAGGGACATGAAATAGGTACAAATCCACTGCAAATGCAATTTAAGTTTAATAGTGGTCCAACAACAAATTAGAAACACCCCATTTGGATTTTCTGAAGAGGGTATATGACCAACTACAGTTCTGCAATCTCCCATATGCATGCAGATTTATTGACCCCACCATGCTATATATTTCCCCCTTGAAATATAGTCTTATTATCACGTAATGTTATGAGGTTATCCAGTTCTAGGTGTGACAATCCAAGGTCCGATACCCATTAAACTTGTGGCTGGAAGATTATCGAGTATATAAAGTATACCGAAATAATAGTAAACCAAAACTAGTCCTTTAATTTCTTGTCCTTAAATTGATGGCTTGTATGCGTACCGCAGAGAAAAGTCACGACTCATAGATTATGAAGAACCATGTGAACGTCCACAATCTTCTCAGCTGTCTTTACATTAATTTGTTGAATATTTTCTAAAGGAAAACTCAAGAAATAATTAATCAATTTGCCATCAAAGTCCCTTCATTCGCATGTAGCATAGAAACACGTGCAAAAATAAAACTCTTCTTGCCTATAATATTTAGTAGTGGATGAATAAGATATAAGGCATGTTCGCTTTTTTTGCATTTACGGCAGTGGACAGATAAGTTATTTGCAGTAAGCTTAATACGACATCGTTTTGGACGGAAATCATGGTGTTTTTGTAATTTTAATTTTTTTTTATAATAGTCTTTATTTTTATAATTTTTTAAGATTTCAATATCAAACGACGTCGTTTTGAGAATAAATGCAGATACTTTATTTGCATTAACTGCATAAATATTTTTCCTTTTTTTCTATATTAACTTAAACAAAAGGACTTTATGGTTTGGTAATTTATATAAGGTATATAGGATGCCTTACCTTACCTCCCTCATTGAATAATTCTTTAGAATAGGCCCCATATCTTAAGAAATAATAGATATAACTTATGGGATTGTCTACTCTCATGTTGTAGGAGAGAACATATCTTACGCGAAGACACAAAATGATGGGACCCACCACTAAAAAAAGAAAGAAAAAAGAAGAAAAAAATAACAACACAATTATCGAAGTGTTTATGACATAAGATAGTAGTCTCCTACAACATATTTCCCATAACTTATTCATGATTAGTTTACAAACATTTCTGAGATAAGCAAATAATGATTTTGAGTTTCACCATTGTCCTAAATGAAATTTGTAGTTTGATGACTCGGTAAAAGTTACTGGAAATTGTGGAATATAAATAAAGTCTAACAATTGGTGCACATTTTTTTTTCCATTTATGTTTATGTGAATAGTTCCGTGTTTTTTTAGAGAGGCCACTGAAAGATAGCAAGCCCTAATTGAGCTAAAACCCATTTCATAACTAGTTTTTGAATTGTTGAAACTTTTGGGGATATGTCCTGGGCCTAAGCCCAACAAGTTAAAAACGCTAACTTAAAGAAGACACTACCCGGGCCCGAGGTACCCAAATAAAAGTTATCATATCGATAGTTCCAAGGACTATTAAGTTTTGATTAATTTTATGACCATTTTTTAACGACTCAATAAAACTTTAACTATAAATCATTTTAATAATGAAAAAAAAAATTAAGTACATGATTGGATATTTAATTAAAAAAATTTAAAATAAAAAATTTCCTCATTTTTTGAATTTTTTATAAACTAATTTATTTCAAATATACAATTTCCTGACAGGACTGTTTGATTGATAAACTCCAGAATAATTGAACTTATTTTATAAACAACACTTTTCATGTCGTGTAACTCGTAACATGTAATAAGAAATATTTGTTTTGAAATGAAATGGTTAATAATGAGTGAATAATAATTATTGAATTTTTTTTTTAAAAAAAATACTTATTTCGTAAGTGAAATTCACTCATAAATGAGCGTCGTGGATAAATTAATTCAAATTTTTTTGCCACATTTATATAATAGTAAGCGTTAAATTTTTTTTCCTTTTTTTTAATAATGAAATTCATTTATTTTTATGTTTATGTGAGTGTGATAGAAAATATTTTTTCCAAGAAAAAACACTGCATATTATTATGCTATTAATATTTCTCTTCTTACGTATATATTACACACACAAATATGTAGAGTCAATGTGTAACATGGGACATGCAATGAAATGGTATTTTAATATTACACTACTAGAAAAGTCTTTATTATCGACGGAATTTTTCGACGGAAAAAATTCTGTTGAAATTTATTGACGGAATTTTCCACGGAATGTGATTTCCGCCGAAATTTTTTGACGGAATCTATTTTCCGTCAAAAATTTTCGAGGGAAAAATTATTCCGTCAAAAATTTTCGACGGAAAAAAAAATTCCGTCGAAGAATTTCGACGGAAAAAGAAATTCCGTTGAAGAATTTCGACGGAAAAGGAATTCCGTCGAAAATATTTGAAAAAATAAAAGAAAAAGAAATTAAATTTTGTGGAGTTTTCGACGGAATTTCAATTCCGTCGAAGATTTTCGACGGAAAAGGAATTCCGTCGAAAAGATTTGTAAAAAATAAAAAGAAAAAGAAATTAAATTTTGTGTGATTTTCGACGGAATTTTGATTCCGTCGAAGATTTTCGACGGAAAAGGAATTTCGTCGAAAATATTTAAAAAAAATAAAGAAAAAGAAATTAAATTTTGTGGGGTTTTCGACGGAATTTCGATTCCGTCGAAGATTTTCGACGGAAAAGGAATTCCGTCGAAAAGTTTTGTAAAAAATAAAAGAAAAAGAAATTAAATTTTGTGGGGATTTCGACGGAATTTCGATTCCGTCGAAGATTTTTGACGGAAAAGGAATTCCGTCGAAAAGTTTTGTAAAAAATAAAAAAAAAAGAAATTAAATTTTGTGTGGTTTTCGACGGAATTTCGATTCCGTCGAAGATTTTCGACGGAAAAGGAATTCCGTCGAAATGTTTTGTAAAAAATAAAAAGAAAAAGAAATTAAATTTTGTGGGGATTTCGACGGAATTTCGATTCCGTCAAAGATTTTCGACGGAAAAGGAATTCCGTCGAAAAGTTTTGTAAAAAATAAAAAGAAAAAGAAATTAAATTTTGTGTGGTTTTCGACGGAAAAAGAGTTCCGTCGAAAACTTTTCAAAAAAATAAAAGAAAAAGAAATTATATTCTTTGGATTTTTCGACGGAATTTGGATTCCGTCGAAGAAATTCGACGGAAAAGAAATTCCGTCGAAAACTTTTCACAAAAATAAAAGAAAATGAAAATACATTCTTTGGATTTTTCGACGGAAAAAAAATTCCGTCGAAAACATTTCACAAAAAATTAAAGAAAAAGAAATTATATTCTTTGGATTTTTCAACGGAATTGGGTTCCGTCGAAGAAATTCGACGGAAAAGGAATTCCGTCGAAAACTTTTCACAAAAATAAAAGAAAATGAAAATATATTCTTTGTATTTTTCGACGGAATTTTGATTCCGTCGAAGAAATTCGACGGAAAAGGAGTTCCGTCGAAAACTTTTCAAAAAAAAAAGAAAGAATTTTTTTTTTATTCTTTGGATTTTTCGATGGAATTTTCATTCCGTCGAAGAAATTCGACGGAAAATGAATTCCGTCGAAAACATTTCACAAAAAATTAAAGAAAAAGAAATTATATTCTTTGGATTTTTCAACGGAATTTGGTTCCGTCGAAAAATTTTCAAAAAAAATAAAAGAAAAAGAAATTATATTCTTTGGATTTTTCGACGGAATTTTGATTCCGTCGAAGAAATTCGACGGAAAAGGAATTCCGTCGAAAACATTTCACAAAAAATTAATGAAAAAGAAATTATATTCTTTGGATTTTTCAACGGAATTTGGTTCCGTCGAAGAAATTCGACGGAAAAGGAATTCCGTCGAAAACTTTTCACAAAAATAAAAGAAAATGAAAATATATTCTTTGTATTTTGCGACGGAATTTTGATTCCGTCGAAGAAATTCGACGGAAAAGGAGTTCCGTCGAAAACTTTTCAAAAAAATAAAAGAAAATGAAAATATTTACATTCTCTCTTTTTCCAAATTATTTCGCTCTATTCTAAGTTTTCCAAACCCTCCTTTTCCCAAATCGTTTTCCCTCTCTTTTATTCCTCTTTCAAGGGTTGCGCAATGGCATCCTCTCTAAGGCCTCTTCTCGATTCGCCTTCACCGTCTCTGACCACGTTGATACCATCAAGCCTTGGTACCCCATTCATTCGCTTCAATCGCTGCCAGTCGACGCCAGCGCCACCATGGAACCAGCGACCTTCCTTTCTTATTTTTCTCAACACGGCCCTTTACCCGTCAAACAACTTCAGGTTTCCCTAAATGGGTTATTCAAAAATCCCTTCTTCTTTTTTTCTTCATGATTTCAATGTCCCATTTATCGTGATTTCGTAATTATGGTTCCATTCCCGAAATGGGTTTTTTCTGCATTGACACCAACAATAGTTTAAGGGCATAAAAATTTCCCCTTTTCGTGTTTTCTGTTGATAATTGTTGCTAAAACAACTATTATTGATATGGGGTTGCTTCATCTATAATTCATTTAATCAACACATGATGTTCGCAGTCCCAAATGCTCTATTTTTTTTTAAAATATTTTTTAATTTCCCTGGTTAATAATAATCACAGGCATCAGGCATAGCTTCAACTGACGTTAAGAAGCTTAAAGATGCGGGCATTTGCACAGTTGAATCTGTTGCTTACACTCCTAGGAAAGACCTTTTGCAAATCAAGGGTTTCAGTGATGCTAAAGTTGACAAGATTATTGAAGCAGGTATTCATTATCTCATTTGTTTTCCTTCTGTAATTTTTCAAAACTTGAGAGCATTGGCCATTACTTGTGAAGGTCTACTGAGCCTGCAGAAGGAGTTTTCTATTGTTTATTGACAGCTTCTAAGCTGGTGCCTATGGGTTTTACTAGTGCTACCGAACTCCATGCACATGGGATGCAATTATTCAGATAACGATAGTGGGCCCTTCCATTGTTGTCGTGGCTTTTGGACCAAACCGACATTTTGATTTTTTTATAGAGTGGTGATGTGGATCGGCCCAATGGTGGTTAGTTATGTTGGATTCATTATTGTTTATTATTATCGCATGCCCCTGTGTAACTTTGTTTTGCAAACCAAGTTGTTTAATACCTTTAATGGAACTATCTTCTTAACTGGGAGTTATTCATTTACTCTTTAATTTTCTTTTCTTAAAAAAAGAAACTTGTGTTTATAGTCAAATTATTAGTTTGTCAAATATAGTTATTAAGTTTATTGAGATTTCTATATTCTTTAGAATTTAGATGCATAGGCTCAAGTACTTTATTGGATTTGAGTTGTATTATATTTATTGGATTTGAGTTGTATTATATTTCTCAAAAATATGACAACCTCGTGTTATGAGCAATAAAAATATAGTATTTTTATATAAGTTTGTTGTACTATTTTTATATAAGTTTGTTGTACTATTTTTATATACTATTTTGATAGTATGTACACAGGTTTGCTGTAATGATAGTAGACAGTGCTACTGCCCTCTATAGGACAGATTTCTCTGGTAGAGGGGAGCTTTCAACCCGACAAATGCATCTCGCCAAGTTCCTTAGGAGCCTTCAGAAATTAGCAGATGAGGTAATTCAAAGTTAAACTAATTCAATATTCTGACTTATGGTGGTAAATTATAGCACATTATTAACTTTTCATAGTAATATACATAAATCAGTTTGGAGCTAATAAATTGTTTTTATGCTCTAATTTTAGTTCGGTGTGGCTATTGTCATAACAAACCAAGTAGTTTCACAAGTAGACGGTTCTGTACCCTTTGGTCCTCAAATCAAGCCTATTGGAGGAAACATTATGGCTCATGATACAACAAGAAGGTCTAAAGTCTAAACTGCAAAATATGAAGTGTTTACTTTGAATTCTTAAAGTTCATTCGTACCTTGGATGTTAATTAATTTCTTATGACAAGCTATATCTCAAGAAAGGAAGAGGGGAAGATCGCATCTGTAAAGTGGTAAGTTCTCCTTGTTTGGCCAAAGCTGAAGCAACATTTCAGATTTGTGCAGAAGGAGTTTTTGATGCTAAAGACTGACCAATGCTTGTGCTGTTGATGTAGATATCACCCACGTAAAATATTAAGTATGTAGAGTTATAATTTTGCTTTAGTGGATTAAATTCTCAAGTTATAGGGTAATTATATTGCTTTAAAATTGTTGTGCTTTTATTTTTATCCAAAAAAAAAAATGGTTTATGGTTACATTTCTGAACTAGAAGTTTGCCATTTGCAAGACACTTAGCATGAAGAAAGTTCCCTATTTGTGAAAGTTAATGTGGATGGGATACCAATTGGAAGGAAGGTTGATTTGAGTGCTCATAATTCCTACGAAACCTTAGCATGAACCTTGGAGGATATGTTTAATGAACCAACTGCAGTCCTCACTTACAAAGGTGAGCTTTTCTTGGTTTTTATTCTCCTAATAAAGAAAATGCAACTCCTGTATGTAATTATATCATGTAATTATTTGGGAGGGTATATTGTATATGTTAAAGATTTAATTTTACCTAATTACATACCTACATATTAATTGCATTTATAAATTGCTCATGTATATTTAGGGTGGTGAAATGATTTTTTACCTTAAAGTTATTGTTGGAAGGTTATCGGGTTCATAATGTTTTACTCTACTTGGGGTTTCAATTTTTTTTTGGAAACCTAGAATTTTAATTCTAAATCTATGTAAAGTAAGTTTAGCATTGACCACCACGCAACTGCACTTAGATGACTAATCAATTCTAAATATTGTTAGATCTTGAAAGTTATATAAATATATAGACTCCAACTTATGTTGTGCAAATCTCACAGCGATCTAGCCGTGGTCCTTTTTTCCATCTATAAGTTGAGTGGATGCTTTTAAGAACTTAAGTTGGTCCCTCATCTATAGTGCAGCTAGGTATCTCTCGTCTCAGTATTAGAATAGTACTCACATGCCATGAGTGCCATGTTTATTAATGGTCTTCAGTTTACGTGTCCTTAGATTAATTAAATGGATGATTGAATATTTGCAATCTTTCTATGCATGTACCTCACATGACTTTGGAATTGCTTTAACATTTGAATATCTCATTATATTCATACGTTTATGTTATTTTCATCCAAAATAGAATATTTAAGAATTCATTATGATGTGGTTTTATTAATCAGGCATTTCCCCCACCGTGGACAGTTCCAAATTGGAAGATGATGCTCTTGGTGAAGAAGATGGTCATAGATGGAGAAAAAGGCCAAAGAGGATTCAAGTCAAGGAAAGCCTTGACCAAGGAGGCTTTTGATCCTAAGTCTGCAAAACTTATTACTCTTAGGTTTGAGTACTTGGTGAAGTTGAATATTGTATGTGTTGGAATAGAAGGATTGTGTACAAAAAAGACTGAGCGGTTATTCTTTCGTATTGTGTATTGATATGTTAAATTTTATTTGTTAATTTTTAAGGTTACAATATATACTTATTGTACACCGCTAGCTAATTGTATAAGTCTTTTTTTTTTTTTTTGGTACAGAAAAGGGGCAAAGCCCCAACAAAAAGCAAAACAGAAACAGAACCAAAAAAGAACAAAACAAAAAGCAGAAAAGAAAAACATAAAGAAGCAACACAAAGGTCTTAGTCAGGATTCCACACAGATGGTTGGCCAGCAGGGGTCTGGACATCTTTCTCCAACAGATTTTGTAGCTCAGACGGTTGATTCAAAAGGAGGTAGACACCAAGGTGCTTGGAAAGAGCATCCTTTGCTAGCCAATCAGCACAGCTATTAGCTTCTCTATTTGTGAAAGAAAGAGCAGTCATCCAATTTCTTTCCATAAAAGCTCGAATCCTAACTACCAGGGGCAGTTGTCGAGCATCTTTCCCATTAGAGGAAAGCAAGTTGATTGCTTGAGAGGAGTCACTCTCAACAATCACTTTAGGAGTACCTAGCTGCCAAGCTAGATCGAGACCATGGAGAATAGCCCACAGCTCAGCATGAAGAGGAGAGCAAGAACCAAGGAAAGATTGAAAGCCACCAACCCAAACACCATCCTTGTTTCTCAAGAGACCTCCACAAGCTGCTCTCTTAGAAGAAACGGCTCCATCAACATTTAATTTAAGCCAATTCACCTCTGGCCGAATCCAATGAGTGGGAGTCCTGATGCTAAAGGATCTGGAGGTTGGGCTGAGCACCTGTTTAGCATTAGACAAAACCACCCAATTTCTTTGAATCTCACCAGTCACATTATCAGGCATCTTGAAATCTTGTTAATGGCAATCTTTATTTCTCCACAGCCAAATATACCAACAAGATATAAAGAAATAATCTCTCCAATTAGGCTGTCTCACATCAGAAAATAATAAGCAATTATCAAGCCAGATGTGCAAATTCTGTTCAGTAAAGAACAAAGGAGGCTGAGTAGTGAACAAAGAGCAATTCCAGAATTTAGAGGCACGGGGGCAATCTCTAAAGACATGGAGAATGGTTTCTACCTTATCAGGGCAGAGTTTGCACCTGTCAGAAGTATTTCCCCACTTGGAAACTAATTGGTTGGTCAGAATCCTTCCATGAGCAAGCTTCCAGATCAGAAATTTGTATTTTTCAGGGCCTTTCCATTTCCAAATAATCTCCCAGTGAAAAATTTCATCAGGCTTGTATAAGCCTTTTTAACCAAAGAGATCGATGGGTTCAGATCCTTCCAAGCAAGCACATCACACCCAGCTGAAGTAGTGGGAGGGGGAATGGCTGCTATCAAATTAACCACATGTTGTTCAAAGAACTGATGAAGAAAGGTGAAGTTCCAATTGTTGGAGTTTTTGTCAATACAGTCAGCCACAGTATCAGCAATGAGCAGAGGATGGGGTTCCATGACTGCAACATTTAGCAGCTTAGGAATATCTCCAAGCCAATCATCTAGCCAAAAATTGGTGTTTTTACCATCACCAATGTTCCACTTCAAGTTGTCCAGAAGTACAGGCCAGATTTTAGAGAGATTCTTCCAAAGTCTTGAATCATAAGCCTTACTGATGCAATTACCATGCAATTCCACCTTCCTCCCATATTTAGCAAGGAGAACTCGAGACCAGAGCTGGTGAGGATCATGAATAATAGACCAAGCCATTTTCATTAAGAAAGCTTCATTCTGCTTCCTTAAATTAATGATACCAAGGCCCCCCAAGCACTTAGGCTTGCACAATTTCTCCCAAGAAAGCAGATGGGCTGACCTTTTTTCTTTAGTACCACCCCAAATGAATCGTCTTTGGATTTTTTCAATTTCATCACAGATCCCCAGAGGAATGATGTTATTTTGCATGTGGAACATAGGGATAGAGGAAATGACTGATTTGGCTAGGACAACTCTACCAGCCATAGAGAGATTCTGCTTAGACCACCCATTCAGCCTTTTGTGAATTCTGTCCAGGACTTCACTATAAAGGCTCTTGCTAGCTCTGTCATGCTTCATCATCGAACCCAGGTACCTCCCAAGGTTTTTTGTAGGAGCAAAGCCACAGATGCTTGTTATTTTCCTGGATAGACCCTCATCAATATTCCTTGAAAAGAAAATACTGGTCTTATCTTTGTTTACTTTTTGTCCAGAAACATCACCAAACAAATTCAGGATCTCCATGATTTTGGTAATTTGGGTTTCTGAAGCTTCCGCAAACAACATTAAATCATCTGCAAAAAGCAAGTGAGAAATCCTTGGTCCACCCTTTCCAGCTTTCAAGGGTATCCAACTTTTATTTTCTACTGCATCAGCAATAAGGTGGGAGAGTTTCTCCATACATAAAACAAAGATATAAGGTGAAATGGGGTCACCTTGTCTTAGACCTCTAGTAGGAAGAATGGCTCCAGCTTTAGCCCCATTCCAGAGAAGCTCAAATTCAGAGGAAGTAATGCAGGCCATGATTAAGGAGATCAACTTAGAAGGAATACCGATTTCCTCAAGAACTCTTTGAATGAAATCCCAAGAAATACGGTCATAAGCTTTTTCTAAGTCAATTTTCACAGTCATAAAACTTCTTTTCCCTCTCATCCTGTTCATGGTATGAATCATCTCCTGAACAATGATGATATTATCTTGAATATTACGGTTAGGCACAAAGCTGACTTGGTGGGGAGATACCAACTTCTTAAGGAATGGCTTCAGCCTGTTCACAATGATCTTGCTAATCCCTTTATATAACACAGAACATAGAGCAATCGGTCTAAACTGGGCAACCCTTTCAGGATTTTGAACTTTAGGAATCAGGACTAAAAGGGTTTTGTTAATGTCTTTGATATTCCCAGGATTAAGCCAAAGATGGATAACAGAAGCCACAGTTTGCTTACCAATGACATCCCAATTTTTCTGGAAGAATAATGCTGGATAACCATCCGGCCCAGGAGCCTTCAAAGGACCCATTTTAAAGAAAGCTTGATGTATTTCTTGGGGGTTAATAGGAGCTTCCAACATGCGCATTTCTTGTTGAGAGAGATTAGGCCATTTAGTTATAGTATTATGCCAAGGTCTAGCTATGTGATCTTCAGTGAAAAGACCCGTATAAAACGCAAGAAATAGCCTTATTATGCTCTCTTCCTCTTTTATCCAGTGACCAGCTTCATTCTTTATGACAAGAATCTTGTTCCTAGCTCTCTTGATCATAGTAGTGATATGGTAAAATCTTGTGTTTTTGTCCCCATCCTCAATCCATTTGGTTCTAGATTTTTGGAACCAGAGACTTTCCTCTGCCTCCAGCACAGCAGTGATGTCTTGTTGTAAATTAAGCTCTAGAGGGGAGAGGGAATCATCATTAGTAGAATGAATTCTAGCCTGCAACTCTTGGAGACTCAATAACAGCCTCTCCTTCTTAGTTAAGATATCCCCAAACACCTGCTTATTCCACACCTTCAACGGATTGACCAAGCGAGATAAGGAGGAAGAAACATCAAAATTGGGATTCCAATGCTCTTTGAGGAAGGAAGGGAAGGAACCATGATCTTGCCAAGCAGCCACAAACCGGAAAGGTCTCTCTCTCCAATTAGAAACCTGGGGACTAAGAGAGAGCAGCAAGGGGTTGTGATCTGAGTTGAGCCTAGGCAAAGCTTTGACAGTAGCTTCAGGGAAGGCAGTTCTCCATAAGGCATTAGCACAAATCCTATCTAGTCTCTTGAAAACTCTGTCCAGGTGTAACCATTTAGATCCTCTCCAAGTGAATTTAGCACCATGACAGCCAAGGTCCATGATGTTGCAGTCATCAAGGACTTCCATAAACTTTGAACATTTGGATAGGTTGGCAGGTACACCCCCTTTTTTCTCATTAGCACTCAAAATCTCATTGAAATCCCCCATAAGAGCCCAAGGGGTAGAGATAGTTTCACTGATTCTTCTAAGGGCCGACCAGAGAACTTTTCTATCTTCCTCTCTAGGGCTGCCATAAACAACAGTCAGGAGGAAGCTGGCCCCATTGCTACAAGTACAGAGGACATGAATGAACTGATTACTTTTTTCAATGAGAGAAAGGTTAAAGGAATCATCATTCCAACAGATCCAAATACCACCCCTGAATCCCACAGCATCTTCCATCAAGTAGTTTTTGAATCCCAGTTGTTTTATTTTCCTAGCAGCCGAGATACCACTAATTCTGGGCTCTAAAATTGCTGCCACCAACCTTGTACTTCTTAGTGAAATTACGCAGGGTCATTTTAAAAGATTTCTTAGCTGCACCCCTGCAATTCCAGACAAGGCAATTCATTGGATAATCATCTCAGAGTCAGGATTAATGAGTCCCTGAACACTCTCAATCAATTGGTCTGAAGCCATAACACAAACATTTTTTTCAACAACCAAACCTTTCAGATTTTCCTTGTCAGGGGGTTTAGCCCCATTCATTTGTTCTTCGCTATTTCCCTTGCTAATATCCATTTTAGAATGCTCTCCCTCCATAGCATTTAAGACACACTCTGAGGAAGTAATAGAATTACCATTAATTCTGGTAATGGGGATCTCGTTTCTGGGCCCATTAATCAGGACACCTTGATTAATGGGCTCCTGAGATTTAGAGATCTGGTTGTTCAGATAATTGGATGAAGGGAGCTCTACTGGGCTAGAGCTATTGCCTGCTGGATTGGCCTTCGAAGTAAACACAAAGGAACTCCCCTTGTTCTGAATCTTAGGTTTATAACTTCCTTTGGGATGAGACTTCTTGTAGCCCGATCCATTTATTTTAGGTACTGCCCTAGGAGGAGGCTGATAGGGGTTAGCAATTTTATTCTCTTTTTGATCCCCTGGTCCCTGACTTGCGATAGTATTAGAAGGCTGCAAATTCAGGGAAGAAGACCCCAATACTATCACAGGGGATTTGTTTCTGTGGCTAATTGTCTTTTTGTTGGAGATGTCCTCACCAAAAGTTCTACCTTCTTGTCCATCGCTCTTAGCATTCGGTTGCTGTTTAAAAAACTTTTTTTTCTGGACCACCATCCAGGGGCCCACTCCTTGATTACAAGCAGGTTTAGTTGCTTCGTGCACGGGCTCCTGCTTGTCATTACTCTCCATCGGCTTCTTGAGCTCAGAGCATTTGTCTATATTGTGACCGTATTTACCACAATTAAGGCAAATTAAATATAGTCCTTCATACTCAACCTTAAATACTTCCCCTTCTAGGATATATTCACCCCTCAACTGTTTAGATAAGTCTAAATCAACACAGATTCTAGCAAATTTGCCCCTATCACCCAAAGAGGTAGTTTTGTCGACTTTTAAAACTTTTCCTATGGAGCTTCCTATCATTTTCAACACAGATTGAACACAGTATTCTAAAGGGATACCTGGAAGACGAATCCATGCAGCAACTCTGTGGATATTTGCTTTTTGGGGGTTGAAGAACGGCTCCCAGCGGCGGATGGCAAGATAGTGCCCCATTAAAACCCATGGGCCTCCTGTGAGAGCCAGATTTAGATCCTCCACGCTTGAAAACTTGACTGAAAAGAAGTCATTACCCAAATCTGCTACAACAATAGATCCCATTCTCGACCACAAGCTCTCGAGCTTGTTCTTCATATACGCGACCCCCACCTTCTTCCCTAAGAGTTTGACAATGATAGCATTCTTCCAAGGACTCCTTAGCCTTAGCTTGGCCTCCTTCGAACCCTTGAAGCTGACAGAGCCATCTTCTCCATAACTGACTTGGAACCCTAGCTCGTTGATTTCACCTAGCGCAGGATCAAGTGGTTCACAATGTTCCTCCATGTGGTCTTCTTGCCAGAGATCTTCTTCCTCCATCGAAATTCCATCAGATCTGAGAGCATCTGCAAATGATTTGCTCTTCCCAGATGGTATACGCTCCTGTATATTCCCGAAGCTGGCACCTCTATTAGTCGATTCAGGGGAGAATTCCTCCCCATTTTTGGATCTTTTGATACTTCTTCTCATGATTTCCTGATTTTCCTTCGCGATGCTTGATGATGCAGCTGAGATTTCCTTCGTAGAACCCCTTTCCTTCTTAGAACCCATAACTTTGCCCTAGCAGAGAGAAATAAGACGCGCGCGTGTAACCCACGCCTAACCCATATATAAGTCTTTTTTAATACTTGCCTAATATATGATATGGACTTTTGTGCATTTAATGTATTGATTAATGAGATTTATTTTGATATGTTATTTACTTTGATTAAAAAAATTTATCAGGTGCAGTACAGAAGTATTGATTATGTAGAGAGTAATTTTTTTAAAAAAAATCTAAAAATTTTCGACGGAATCCATTTTCCGTCGAAAATCATTAGAACAATTTTCGACGGAAATTCATTGATTTTCCATCAAAATTTTGTGACGGAATCCATTTTCCGTTGAAAACAATTACAATAATTTTTGACAGAATTCCATTGATTTTCCATCATAAATTTTCGACAGAATCCTTTTTCCGTCGAAAACCATTCCAACAATTTTCGACGGAATTTCATCGATTTTCCGTCGAAAATTTTCCATGGAATTCTTTTTCCGTCGAAAACCAATACAACAATTTTTGACAGAATTTCATAGATTTTCTGTCGAAAATTTTCCACGGAATCCTTTTTCCGTCGAAAACCAAAATAACAATTTTCGACGGAATTCCATTGATTTTCCGTCGAAATTTTTTGACGGAATCATTTTTTCCGTCGAAAACCAATACAATAATTTTCAACAGAATTCCATTGTTTTTCCGTCGAAAATTTTCGACGGATTTTTAAATTCTGTCGAAAAATTTGTTAGCCACGAAGAAAAATTCGACAACTTGAATTCCGTCGAAAAATTCGTCGAAAAGTTCATTTTCGACGGAATTTTCATCATTTTCGACGGAAAATTTCCGTCGAAAAAATCAACTTTTCTAGTAGTGTTATCTCCTAGAAACACTAATCCCTATTCTTTTCCGTCGAATTTCTTCAACGGAATCCAAATTCCGTCGAAAAATCCAAAGAATATAATTTCTTTTTCTTTTATTTTTTTGAAAAGTTTTCGACGGAACTCTTTTTCCGTCGAAAACCACACAAAATTTAATTTCTTTTTCTTTTTATTTTTTACAAAACTTTTCGACGGAATTCCTTTTCCGTCGAAAATCTTCGACGGAATCGAAATTCCGTCGAAAATCTTCGACGGAATCGAAATTCCGTCGAAATCCCCACAAAATTTAATTTCTTTTTCTTTTTATTTTTTACAAAACATTTCGACGGAATTCCTTTTCCGTCGAAAATCATCGACGGAATCGAAATTCCGTCGAAAACCAAACAAAATTTAATTTCTATTTTTTTTTATTTTTTACAAAACATTTCGACGGAATTCCTTTTCCGTCGAAAATCTTCGACGGAATTGAAATTCCGTCGAAAACCACACAAAATTTAATTTTTTTTCTTTTTATTTTTTACAAAACTTTTCGACGGAATTCCTTTTCCGACGAAAATCTTCGACGGAATCGAAATTCCGTCGAAAACCACATAAAATTTAATTTCTTTTTTTTTTATTTTTTACAAAACTTTTCGACGGAATTCCTTTTCCGTCGAAAATCTTCGACGGAATCGAAATTCCGTCGAAATCCCCACAAAATTTAATTTCTTTTTCTTTTATTTTTTACAAAACTTTTCGACGGAATTCCTTTTCCGTCGAAAATCTTCGACGGAATCGAAATTCCGTCGAAAACCCCACAAAATTTAATTTCTTTTTCTTTATTTTTTTTAAATATTTTCGACGAAATTCCTTTTTCGAAAATCTTCGACGGAATCAAAATTCCGTCGAAAATCTCACAAAATTTAATTTCTTTTTCTTTTTATTTTTTACAAATCTTTTCGACGGAATTCCTTTTCCGTCGAAAATCTTCGACGGAATTGAAATTCCGTCGAAAACTCCACAAAATTTAATTTCTTTTTCTTTTATTTTTTCAAATATTTTCGACGGAATTCCTTTTCCGTCGAAATTCTTCGACGGAATTTCTTTTTCCGTCGAAATTCTTCGACGGAATTTCTTTTTCCGTCGAAATTCTTCGACGGAATTTTTTTTTCCGTCGAAAATTTTTGACGGAATAATTTTTCCCTCGAAAATTTTTGACGGAAAATAGATTCCGTCAAAAAATTTCGGCGGAAATCACATTCCGTGGAAAATTCCGTCAATAAATTTCAACAGAATTTTTTCCGTCGAAAAATTCCGTCGATAATAAAGACTTTTCTAGTAATGTATGTATAGGATATAGAAACGGTTCAAAGTCAAAAGGTGTTATGAGTGAAGAGGACTGAACTAAGAAAGAGAAATAAAATAAGAGAGCACGGGTAAGGTCGGGGTTTTGGGGAGGGGGGCCTAACGCGAAGACATTTACTTGCACTTCAATTCATCAATTCACATTCTTCTCTATTTTTTGTTTGAATTAGGTTTCCTTCAAATTCGGTTTTACATTTCATCATGAATGCAAAACCAACTTGTACGTGTGAATTAGTTTTAGTATGAAACCTTGTGATTACTTCATCTCGTGGTGATGGAACTTTCTAAATGTCGTTCATGTTTCCAAGAATGTGAGGTAAAAAGTGAAGTGATTTTAGTGGAAATGGAGCAGTATGAAATTCTATAACAGATTGGTAAAGGTTCCTTTTCTTCTACTCTGCTGGTCAGGCACAAGCACGAAAACAGAAAGTGAGCTTCGTTCCTAACTCTTTGTTTAATTAAATGTGTGATTCGAGATATCTTTTTGCTTTGCAGGTTAAATTGTTTAAGTAATATATATGAACTTGTGTGTTATGTTTAGTTATACTCACTGATAAGCTTGTATATCGTTTTTTATTTTATATTTTATATTTTGTATTTAGGTATTTCCTCAAGAAGATCCGGCTTGCTCGCCAGACTAACAGAATTCGTAAATCTTCCCACTAGGAAGTAATACTCCTAACTGAATCTCAGTTCATAAACGGGGCTTACTTCTTTCTTTGAATAATTTTACTTACTTGTGCATTATGTATGTTAGATAAATACAACTATGTTTGGGATAAAGGTATTGTTCATGTTCATGTTGATGTTTTGTAGCTTGAGAATTTAATATTGATCTTTGAATCCAGGTTTTATAATTCATTTTAGTCAATGTAATATTTAGAATACTATTCTTTCTATTTATCGGTTTTTGTTTTAGAATGTGAAACTAGATACTTAGGCTATGTTTGGATAGATGGAGTGGAATAGAATGAAATTAAATTAGTTGTTATTGTTTTGATTTTTTGAAATAGGATAGAATAGAACTGGATGATGGAATGCTTTCTATTCCATTATATCAAATACCCATATTTTTCTTTGCCCCAATTTGGGGGGAATGGGATGGAACCACTATAATGGATTAATAATAAAAAAGTTTTAACTCTTACCATCCTATTAAAAGAACAGAATGGTCAGTCCACATGTGGTACAACTCTGGTCTCCCACTCCTCATGCTCTCTCATATGCCTGGAGAGTCCATTCTCTTCTCTAAATATACACATTTCTCCTATTGAAGGAGCAACATTAATTTATTCACATTCATAAGTTATTATTTCACCATTGCCATTTACACACTCTCCTTGAGCCATAATGTCTAGAAAACTCTAGAGTCTTGGTCACTACTAATGCTACCAAAAGTACCCCTAAATCAACATGAAAGTGTTATGAGCAATATGAAAGTGTGTGCAAGTACAGATATACGAAGGAAAAGGTCTAAAATATCCAAGCTATTTAAAGAATTCTGATGATACACAAAGAAAACTATGGGTGCTAAACAAACCAGGGGCCTTTGGCTCGGCTCGTGAAGGCCTGAGCTTACATGTCTAAAATTGTTTATTAGAACCAGGCTTGGACTTGTATAAAAGCTTGTTTAATAAAAAGGCCTCAGGCTCCAATTGAAAAGGTAGGCCTTAGTGCATCTCAGGCTGGCCTAGTATATTAATTTTTATTTTTATTTTATATTTTTTATACTGCTTGTAATAGCATTCGCTCTCTTCTCAATCCATTTTGCCCCATTTTATTGGTTAAATAGTCTTTTTGAATGATTTTGTTCTATATTATGTTGTTTGGATATACATTAAATTTATGAACATTTATGGAATTACTAGTGATGTTGATTATATATTCTATTTGGATAAAGTTTTGTTGTCTTATTTTTTTTAAACATGCTAAACCAGACTTTTATTTTTTGTAAATAAGACAGGTCACATGCCGATAATTATATTCATAACAGATAACAGGCTTGGTCAGGCTGACACATTTAAACACAGACTTAACTTCTTAAGACTAAAGCTCGGCTCGGCCGTTAACAGCCCTAAAGAAAACTGATATAGATCGTATTGCCAATTGAAATGGCTGAAGGTACTCAAAGAAAACTCATATCAATTGTATTGCCTATATTTTGCAACTATACAGACTCAATTGTATTGCCTATATTTTGACACTATACAGACTCGATTGTAGACCCTTCCTCATTTATACTTTCAAAAATATACAACAGCCGTCCCTTCACTCTTTTGTAGATTTCATAACCTATTTTTCATTCCCTCCTGCTGATCCCACGTTAGGGATGCTAAGCAATGCCAATTCCTGTAGATTCCAAGTTAGTCATCATATCTTCATGAGATAAAATAAAATCCTAACAACTAGGAAACATAATCCTGATTAACAATATGAGAAAATCAGCTCTAAAAACAAACTAAACAAATTTCAAACAAACTAAAAATCAAATCTAACTAATTATTAAATTCAAATTAAAATAGCAACACAATAACTATCAACATAAATATGATCTTCATGATTCGCATATCTAGATCTCTAACAACAATATATATTGTATATATATAATTGAAACGTACTCTGTGCGATGATCCAAGAAGGCGGGGAGGAGGTGGCGGAACACGTTGTGCCACATTCACAGCTAGGCACAATAGAGGATTGTACCTGATTCCATCAGCAGCACTGATGCTATTGTCTCCAGCAGATTTCAGCAATGCCAATTCCCACAAATTCCACGTTATATCTTCATGAGATAAAATAAAATTCTAACAACTAGGAAACAGAATCCAAATTAACAATATGATAAAATCAGCTCTAAAAAACAAACTAAACTAATTTCAAACAAACTAAAAAAGAAATATAATTAATTATTAAGTTCAAATTAAAATAGCAACACAATAACTATCAACATAAATCTGATCTTCATGATTCGCATATCTTGATCTCTAACAACAATATATATTGTATATATATAAATGAAACGTACTCTCTGAGATAATACTCAAGGCCAAGGAAAAGGTGGAACATGTCGTGGAACAGTGAATTCTAAGATAAAAAGAGGAAGAATGTTACTTAATCTGATGCAAGAAAAGGGCAAAATCAATGTTAATTTGTCAAATATCTTAATCTGAAGTTATATACTGATTTTATGTTGATTTCATAGGAAAATGCACAAATTAGAGCTGAAAAGGACAAAGTGAAACTAAAGGCCCACGCTACGAGCGTGGCAATGGCGCTTGCAGCATCAGAGGATCGCGCAACTATTGAATTCAGATTTTAAATTCGAAATTTGAATTCAAATTTATTTTAATTAAATCTTTCCGTTAAACGTTTCTGTAATAAATTCATACTTTAATATTTCCGTTAAACGTTTATGTAATAAATTGTAAGGTTTCCGTTATACATTTCGTCAGAAGGTCAATCTTGTAAATTCACGCTCACAGCAGAAAAGAAGAAGAAAGTGACTCAATCAATGCATAAAAGAAGATCTAAAATCCCACGCTCACAGCGCGGGAATGGCGCTCAGAGCGTGGGAAGAAGAAAATTGGCAGAAGGTCCCGCGCTGAGAGCGCGAGATCCGCGCCATCAGCGTGGGAGGCGCGAAAGGATGGAAATTCAAATTTCACATTTTAGGTCAAAGTCTCTTATAAAAAGAGACTCAACCCTGAAGAAGAGATGATCAGAACACACCACAAGACCACAAGATCCGGCTGAAGGAGGAGGCGTTCTTCGTGTTCATCATTCCGTTCTTGTATTCTTCTTCTTCTATTTTCAGTTCATGTTGAAATCAGATCAGCGATCATGATGTTGATTGGCTAGATCTATTTCTGTAGTCAGGGGCATGATCCCTTTGTAAACAATTGCTACAAGGATTGAATCATTCTATGTATTGAATTAATATATTTCATCTTTTATCTTGAGCGTATTGATATTATTTCTATTAGATCTGATCAACCTAATAGGAAATGATATTCTGGGGATCAGGATTCACAATAGGGATATTGGAATACTGATCCTGAAAGGAGATAAAGATGACTCTCCATGCATGTTCTAGGGATAGACTTGTATGGATTGCAGTCGTGGGATTTATCTACATAATGCTTATTTTCAGGCGGAATTACTAAGGGATTAGGGTTCCAATTGAAGTAAAGGGTTAGATCGCCAAGGGATTGGGATCTAACTAATTATTTCTAAAAGATGATAATTTGTCTGAGTTGTTAATTTCAATAGGTTTTATGAATCAATCCGAAGTAAAATTGGGAACAATTGGTGAAATGTACCCTGGCTACAGTCTTTTCATCACTTTTTCTACAAAAACATTTCTTCATCTATTTTAAGTCTTTTTCAGAAAAATACAAAAACAAAGCTTTCACTTTTATTGTTATTTAATTTAAAATTACAATTATTTGTCAACAACCAATCGATTTATCTAACTTAAGAGGACTGGTTATAGTAGTAATTGTTTATCAATCCCTGTGGAGACGATACTTACTTATCACTTTATTACTTGGAACGATCGGTGCACTTGCCGAGATCGCAACAAGTTTTTGGCGCCGTTGCCGGGGATTGTGTTTACAATATTACAAATAACCTTAGATTCTTGAGATTAGATTCTTATTTTATTATTCTTTTATCTTGATTGTGTTGTGCAGGTGTTACTAATAATTTTCTCTGATTTTTATGCGAGGTAGACTTCCACCTAAAGACTTTGTAATAGATTCTGAAATTACAAAGACAGAAAAGCAACTAAGGAAGGCTGCTAGACAGATCATTTGGGAAGATTTGAAGCACACATCTTTACAACCAATTCAAGAAATGGCCGAAAATAACAATGTTGGTCATGGGCGAGGAGGAAATGCCAACAATCAACCTCCAAGACTGTTGAATACAATTTTGACTCCAGTATTCAACAGGGCCAATTCAAGCATAGTCAGGCCAAATGTGGAGGCTAATAATTTTGAACTCAAGCCATCATTAATTTCTTTGGTGGAAAGGGTTCAATTTTCTGGAGCTGATGATGAAGATCCACATGAGTTTATAGACCGATTCTTGATGGTCTGTGATACCACCAAACACAATGGGGTATCTACAGATGCTATCAGGCTTCGGTTGTTCCCTTTCGCTGTTAAGGGAAAAGCATTGAGGTGGATCGAAAGACAACCAGCAAACAGCATTCTGACATGGGAAGATCTATCCAGTAAATTCTTTGATCATTTCTTTTCCATGGAGAAATATAATCAGCTGGTGAATGAAATAACAAACTTTCGCCAGTTGGAAGGAGAATCACTATGTGCAACTTGGAACAGATTCCAAGAATTAAACAGGAAATGTGCACATTATGAAGGAGATGATGATAGAAAAGTGGTGATATTTTTCAATGGAATCACCCCCGAAACAAGGATGATAATAAATAGTGCCGCTGGAGGTTCTATTCGGGAAAGCACATCTGAGCAGGCTATTGAGTTGATCAAAAAGCTTGCAAGAAATGAAAATGAAAGTGTGCTAGTTCCCACACAAAGAGCAATGAAAAAATCCACAGATAATGATGTGATATCATTATCTAAGAAGTTTGACAACTTGAGTGAAAAATTTGACAAGTTACAAGTGTCAAAGGTTCAAACAACTCCTCTGATTTGTGACCAATGCCAAGAAAGTCATGAATCCAGTGAATGTCTGAATCCATCATCCGAAGATTCACTTCAACAATTACAGGTGAATGGGATTTGGTACGATCAGCGTCCTCAACAACAACAAAACTTCCAGCGAAATCAAAATTTCCCTGGTGGTAACAACAACTTTCAGCGGAGGACTCAAGGATCAGGTATGGATTTTAAAGCTAATAATAATTATGCTCAACCTTCACAGAATCAACAAAGTGAGCCTGCTGAGTGGGAAAAAGCTTTTGCTCAGATGGCTAAGGCTTCTAATGAGATGGCTCAACACACCAATGCTTTCATGGAAGAAACCAGAGCCAACAACAAGAACACAAATGCTTCTATTAGGAACCTGGAGAATCAGATAGGCCAGCTGGCAAAACAATTTTCAGAAAGAATTCCAGGTACATTTCCAAGTAATACAATTATCAATCCAAAAGAGGATTGCATGTATATTACAACTAGAAGCGGGAAAGTAGTGGCAACCCCAGAAAAGCCAAACACAAAGATGGAAGCTAAGAAGAAGCTTAAGGAGGTTAAGGAGCCAGAAAATGAAATTGAAAAACCTGTGGAAGAAGAAAAGCCAGTTGAGAAGAAGAAGTTTGAGTTGAGCCATGAGTATGTGATGGCTCAAGCACCTTACCCAGAAAGGTTCAAGAAAGAAGCCTATAATAAGCATTATGACAGGTTTTTGGATATCTTCAAAAAGCTGCACATCAATATTCCTTTTGCTGAAGCTTTGTCTAGCATGCCAAATTATGCAAAGTTTATGAAGGACTTGTTGTCAAGGAAGCACAAACTGCAGGAATGCCAAACGGTGACACTCACTGAGGAGTGTAGTGCTATTATTACCAAGAAGGTCCCGCCTAAGCGTAATGATCCAGGGAGCTTCAATATCCCTATTGAAATTGGGAACACAAAAATCAGTCGGGCATTGTGTGATCTTGGGGCTAGCATTAATCTGATGCCCCTTTCTGTTTGCAATTCCTTGGGGATTACCGAGTTGAAGCCTACTCAAGCATCTTTACAACTTGCTGATAAGTCCTCAAGGAAGCCGAGTGGAATAATAGAAGATGTTCTTGTGAAGGTGGACAAGTTCATTTTTCCTGCTGATTTTGTGGTGTTGGATATGGAAGGAGGAGCTGCAATGCCTCTTTTGTTGGGTAGACCTTTCTTAGCTACATCCCGTGCATTGATTGATGTTGAAAACGGAAAGCTTGAGCTAAGGATGAATGATGAGACCGTTACCATCAATGTCTTTAATTCTTTAAAACAGTCTTCTCACAAAGATGATTGTTTTAAAGTTTCAAAGGAAAAACAAAATGTGGCGGTTAAGGTTCCTAAAAAAACAAATGATGCCAAGAAAGATGGTGTCATGAAGGTGGAATCGAAGGAGTCTCCTAAAACTCTAAAAGAAATCTTCTTTTGTAACAAGGTAGTGACTGAAGTATTAAAGGAACAGGAGACTGATTCAAAAGATAAAGATCCATCTTCCCATACCAACAAAATTCTTAATGAGAAGGATGACAAACATGAGAAGAAACCCCAACGGAGGAGTCATCCTACAATGAAGAAGGTACTGAGAAAAGAGGTGATCAAACTCTTTGATAAGAGTTGGAAGAGACACCGGAAGCTAAAGTTTGACAAGAGACATAGAGATTCTATCTCTAAGAAGAATCAAAGCTTCAAAGAGTTTCTAACATGGCTCCATGGTTTGGGCCAAATCTGGGAATGGTGGCTCCAAACACCAAGGCAGCCAATACCACCAGATCCTCCATTTGCTGAGTCATCCCACACTGCTGAGGGGGATGACATGGAGGTTTGACTTTTTCTCCTTGCTGACGGAGATTTTGTACATTAGTTTATTTTTCTGTTTTGTATTTTAGTTAGTATATTTTTCTCTGATGTTTTAATGTGCGCATTATAGTCTCTTCTATATGCCACTGTTTGTTCCATTGTGCAGGTTTTCCTTCTTGTGGTTTAATTATTGCTGAGGACAACAATGCTCTAAATCTGGGAATGGTAGGCTTGCATCTTAGAACTGCAATTCTTCTATCAGGGGAGATATTCTAACTCTTTTTATTTTCTTATTTATTTTTATAGTTATTTGGTGTGCCATTAAAAAAAAAAGTGTGTTTTGAACAAATCCCAGGTTTAAATGCTCATCTTGTTAATGTACATGAATAAATCCTTGGAATATATTGTATGACTTTCTGGCATAACATTGCATAGGCATAATTAGATTGCATGATTGCTCGTTTGTCTGAATTAATATTGTGAATTCTGATAATGTCTGAAGTCAATTTTCTTGAGTCTGCATTGATACCATAACTGTGAGGTTTTAAGCCTAAACACTGAAATTTTTGTTGAGAGGCCTCACTGTTGTAATACTCTAGAACTTGATTGGTTTCTCTGTGATTCATGCATTGATTGATATGATAAAGGCAAATTTTATTCTGTTAGCCATGGCCAAATAACCCACCTATATGAATTTTTCCATTGCTAACCCCTTTGAGCCTGAGCCTTTTTGTTCATAATTCCTGTTGATTGCTTAGCCATACTCCTATTGTCTTACCTTAATTGAGATTGAATCACTGATGTTTTGAAATGGAACAAAGAAATTGAGGTAAGCTCCTCAGAAGTCAATGTAAAGAAAGGCGAATGAATTGTGCCCTTAAAATAAAAGGGGAAAAAGGAAAAAGCGAAAGGAAAGGGTGAATGTAAAGAAAATGTGGCTGAAAGGAATTAATTCCCGAAATTCTGTGGGAATGCTAGTGGAGCAAAAATCATTGAATTGAATGTGTTAAAGTGAAATAATATCATTTTTTCAATCTCATTGTTGTTTGAGCTACTATCCATATATTCCTACCCTGTTACCCCGGCCAAGTTACAACCTGTGAAGTCCTTTTGATCAATTAATGCATGTGTGTGATTCTTCATTTTTAAGAATTTTTTAGAATATGATCAAGCCTATGGTAGTGTTATAACTTTGAGTGATTGAGTGCTCATTATACCCTTAAACACTGAGTGTTGAGTGAATATTATTTATCTGTGTGGGGGATAACCAATGTAGACTTGTATCTCTAAGAAGCTGATGACATTATTGGGAGTTTATGATGTTGAGTCAGGCATGCATGGCATATTGTGTCTGAGAGTGTCTCTGGAATGTTATGTTGGATTAATTGATTATTTCCTGGATTGAGTCTTGTACATTGCTGGGGACAGCAACGTTTAAATCTGGGAATTATTTGATATGCGATCAGCATATAAGGAATTCTAAGATAAAAAGAGGAAGAATGTTACTTAATCTGATGCAAGAAAAGGGCAAAATCAATGTTAATTTGTCAAATATCTTAATCTGAAGTTATATACTGATTTTATGTTGATTTCATAGGAAAAATGCACAAATTAGAGCTGAAAAGGACAAAGTGAAACTAAAGGCCCACGCTACGAGCGTGGCAATGGCGCTTGCAGCATCAGAGGATCGCGCAACTATTGAATTCAGATTTTAAATTCGAAATTTGAATTCAAATTTATTTTAATTAAATCTTTCCGTTAAACGTTTCTGTAATAAATTCATACTTTAATATTTCCGTTAAACGTTTATGTAATAAATTGTAAGGTTTCCGTTATACATTTCGTCAGAAGGTCAATCTTGTAAATTCACGCTCACAGCAGAAAAGAAGAAGAAAGTGACTCAATCAATGCATAAAAGAAGATCTAAAATCCCACGCTCACAGCGCGGGAATGGCGCTCAGAGCGTGGGAAGAAGAAAATTGGCAGAAGGTCCCGCGCTGAGAGCGCGAGATCCGCGCCATCAGCGTGGGAGGCGCGAAAGGATGGAAATTCAAATTTCACATTTTAGGTCAAAGTCTCTTATAAAAAGAGACTCAACCCTATCAGAAGAGATGATCAGAACACACCACAAGACCTAGATCCGGCTGAAGGAAGAGGGCGTTCTTCGTGTTCGTCATTCCGTTCTTGTATTCTTCTTCTTCTATTTTCAGTTCATGTTGAAATCAGATCAGCGATCATGATGTTGATTGGCTAGATCTATTTCTGTAGTCAGGGGCATGATCCCTTTGTAAACAATTGCTACAAGGATTGAATCATTCTATGTATTGAATTAATATATTTCATCTTTTATCTTGAGCGTATTGATATTATTTCTATTAGATCTGATCAACCTAATAGGAAATGATATTCTGGGGATCAGGATTCACAATAGGGATATTGGAATACTGATCCTGAA
>JAVKPL010010677.1:0-45752 GCA_032173675.1 Gastrolobium villosum
TCAAGACGATGACGGTGAAGAGCAAGACGATGCGAATGAACTGGAAAATGTAGAAGAGGACATCCCAACCGTGAGGGGTGCCGGTAACCTTGACGTAGTGCTTGTCCTCGGCGGCGCAGATGAGGTTGAGAGCCTTCATGAGGAGGAGCGCCGCCATCAAGAGGTGGATCCGGTGAAGTGATAGCTTGTTGGAGTGGCAGATAAAGAGCCAGAAGGCGAAGAATGCGAGGTAGGCGATGGAGAAGAGGAAGAAGAGTGAAGGGAGTTGAGTCTGGCCGGCGGCGAGGTAGTCGGGGGAGCCGTCGGAATCGAGGTTGAAGAGCTCGGTGTGGACGGCCATGGAAACGGAGCTGTCGGGTGCGCAGTTAGCGAAGAAGAGGCTGAATTCGTTGGGGGTTCCGACGGTGTAGGAGTTATTGAAGGAGGCCGATGGCGGAGGAGAGAGGTCGCTGAACGTGAAGAGCTTCGTGATGTAGCGGGAATCCAAAACGCAGGAGCTAGGGTTTTGCTGGATCTCTATCAGGACTTGGAGGAGCGATTCTTCGTTCAGGAGGAAGAACCCTAACAGTGACAGTTTGGGTTCCGCCGCAGCAGCCACCGAGACGGAAGAGACCGCGATGTTGACGTGGCCCGAGTGAGTGAACCCGAATTTCTCGAAGAGGATCATGGGTCGGGTGTCGGAGGTTATGGTTAGAGATTTGATCTCCGCCGTTGAGGGGGAGATGAGGAATAGGAGCAGGACCAAAACGGCGGTGGTGATGGCCGTTTTCCTCATTTTCGAGGGAAGGTGCTGATTGTAGCTGTGGAGAAAGAAATGACGCTAACGGAACGACCCAAGTAAACAGTGCGTTACGCAAGTTAAGCTTAGCTTATTGTTGAAAACAATAAGACAACACGCTGGTGAGTGGTGATTGCGATGCCGAGTAAACGACGTCGTCACTATGGACAACTAGACGGAGTTATCAAAGTCCTCTAAATATATATATTTAAAGTCATGGCTCCTTCGTGATTTTTATTCAAAGCAAAAACGTCTAGATCGAAGAAAATGATCAATGATTTAATAGAACCTCTGTCCGGCAGAAAAAATTTAAGTATTGTTTTTTTAATAATTATTTATAAAAACACAATTATTTTGCAATTAAATAAAGATCTGTTGCATTCAATTACATTGAGAATAACTCAACTTGATTATTCACGCTCAGAATTATGTATAACCCAAAAGAAAAAAAAAAAAACACATTCAATATGAGATGTAACCTGAAAGAAGAGAGATACTCATGATAAAACGTGGCCCAACTCGCATTTCGTGAAAACACTTAGACTTATGTATTGGGGCGAGATAATGCCTTCAAAGCATTGTAATAAAATTCGGTCCGACCTGAAATTCAGTAAATTGGTCATTAGATCAGTTCGGGTCAAATATTAGACCGATTATGCATTGATTTGATCAAATTCGATCAAAATACAGCCAAATTCGGACAAAATCAGCTAAATCCGATTAAACCCATTCGGGTCATGCATTTTTTTTAAAAAAAAAAAATCAAAATTATTTCAATCAGTCAGAAAAAAGATAGCACTCATTTTTTAAAAAATTATAATTTTATTTGTTAGTATACTCTTTTACTATAACATCAAATTTTAGTTTTTAATACTCAAGCACTTTGCGAATAATAAATTAAAAGAATGTGACAATATGTCATTTCAATATAGATGAATTTTAAAAATATGAATTCAATGTCATTAGGAGGTATGTTTATGGAGATTCTAAGTTGCAATTTAAATTGACATAATAATAGCATACATTTTCATTTATGCTGCTTTATGAACTTGTAAAATTGTGATTAAGTAATTTTTTAGCTTATTTAGTGAATTTTGTTTAACTCATTTTAGATATGGAAAATATAATTAAATTATATGTTCATATTTATATATAATTTTGTATATCTATATATATTCTAATAATATTCTATTTTCTCATTTTATTAGTACTTAGAGTACTTTAGAGGAAGAAAAAATAATAATAATATCTATTTTCTCATTTTATTTATTTGTTTTAAGGAAATATCATTATATGGGAAAATTTACATAAATTATAAGGAACATTAGTGTACCATTAGCGATCTCGTTTGTCTAAATGGATACTAGCAATTTTCTACTGACATTTATAAGAATAAGAGCAAGCTATCAAGCAAAAAATTGTTTGTCAACCGTTAGATTGAGTGGCAATGAAATAAAAAATGTTTTCCTTCTCTTTATGAAAGCCCACTGATGTACAAGAATTCCTTCGACAATAACTACTTTACTTTCCAAGAAAATTGAGATGCTATAAGATACTGAGAAAAATATAATCGATAATGAAGATGTTACATGAAACAAAATACAATAATCTGTGTTTCGGATAACACAACCCTCAACAAATCCAACAACCCCTTATCCAAGACAGCCCAACCTTACAAGAAGTCCAACAGCTTGAGCCCAAGCCTCCTAACCATGTACACGTCAGCCCTACCAACATACTCTGAATGCTTGTCCCAAGGCGGCTCGCATTCCCAAATGAGACACCAAAATGGCTCACCTAGGGACCCCAACTCTCTGCAAGTCGCCCCATACGCCATAAGAGGCAATCACCCCTCTGTCGCCTGCACCCATCGCCAGGAGTAGGCACTGTATCACTGCCCACTCCTGCTATGTCAGCTCTTCATAGCGAACCCCAACGAGAGTTGACCTCCACATAAGGACCCCTAACCAACCTGCACAGGGGGCCTCTATAAATACCATCCTCCACGTACAGTGGAGGGATCTAATCTTATGTACTATTATTATGCCCATTATGATATAATCTTATATACACACTATTCCCCATTTTTGTGTTGAGTTTACCTCAAACTTGGAACGATACCTTATAGCTTGGTCATTATCTCAACTATAGTTATCATCCATATAGTGACTGATACCCTAAGGGGTACATAGTGGGCTGTGGATTTTAACGGTACAACCTGGAATATAGAGTCAAAATGGATCTGAAGAGACTTTACAAGTTACTAGTGCTGCCAACATATCTATTCATGCTAAATTATTGTTATCAACAATAACTTATCCTAATAAAGAGTTATTACTCATTTGTTTTAAGGGTTTATCATCTATCATTTAACATGATCACAAAAAATTTCCTTCACACACAACATTTTGTGGGGTCCGCGGCAAAAAAAAAACTCTGGCACGCAAAACGAATCTCTATAACATAACACAATCACTTTTCCTACAACATAACTCTTATAAAACCCTTGTTTTAAATGTTAAGGTCATATTGATCCTAATGAAAGGTTTGATCCAAATCGATGGCTAAATGACCCAAATGGATGGCTTAATGATATAACTGAGCTCCTTAATATCATGTCAACGTGGTTGATGATGAAACAAGCCTTTTTGGAGATAATGATTATATCTATTGTGTCTTACCTATGCATGTGTGTGTGTAGAGGTGGACGGAAGTTAAAGAGAAGGGGGCACGTGTCCCCCCTTAAATTTTAATGTGAAAAGTCCAAAATACCCCTCAATTAAAATTTAAATTTACTCTTATTTTATTTTTCAATTTTTCTCCTCCACCCGTTATTAGACCTGGCTATCTCCATTAAACGAAGTTCAGACCTGGTACAACAGAAGCAGTCGGAGACGGACACAGAGGTGAGAGAGCTGTATAAGATTTTCTCCTCCACCCTTTAATTTTGTTATCATTTTGTGTTTTCATTCCTATCTATGTAACTGTAAGTGTAATGGGTTGGATCTTACTTTATTTGGCTTTTTTTTGTGATTCTTTCAAGTTTCAAAGGTGCTGCACATAAAAGGACGAAGGTGGCACTGGGTCAAGCATATAGGAAATCTTCACTTCACCTATAATCACCCAGACCCAGGTATTGTTACTGTTTTGCTAGACAATGATGCCATTTTATTGTATTTAATATTAGGGTTTTTATTGTGGTTTATTGGGTATGAATTTTTTATTTGCGACTTGCAGTAACTGTTTTTTTTTTTAGACAATGTTGTCAGTTTTGCTAGACAATGAAGTCAGTTTCTTTATTTCCTATCTATGTAAGTCTGTTTTGCTAGACAATGATGTCGGTTTCTTTTTCTTTTTTTATAAAGCTAGATTTACCTATAATACTAAATTTGCATTTTGCTTGCATTATTGAGTGTCGGTTTCTTTTTTTTTATTGATTTATTATAATACTTTACTATAATACTTTACTAGATTTACTATAATTTAGATTATGCTAAAAAAGTATGTAGGTTTCTTTATGCATATTGAGTGTCGGTTTCTTTTTTTAGAGAAAACACCCTTTTTAGTCCCTGGAAATATCTACGAAGTCCTTTTCAGTCCCTGACAATTTAAAAGGACCAAATTGGTCCCTGAAATAAAAAAGGGCCACGTTATTCCTTCTGTGAACTCCTCCGTCACGGCCAAACTAACGGTGCCCATGTGACACGTTAATGTGCTGACGCGACTTCGATGCCTGCCTTCGTGGAAGATCAAACGACGAAGTTTTTTCCAAATAGGTACATAGCTTTCCAAAGTATCACACAACGTCGTTTTTTGTTTGAGAAAAATCAGCACCAACACTGCATATTACCGTAGTGAGTCGTTTCTATTTCACTTAAGTCTTTGCATATTATTGGAACCCCATTGTTGACCTCCGAAGCTTCGTTGAACGGTGAGGTTTGTCGAAGATGGTGGGTTCTGGTAAGACAATCGAGCGTGGACAGTGAAGGTTGTCGAAAGGCTGGTTCTCTGGTGGTTAAGGGGAGTTCGAGTGTGGGTGTTGTCTTACATGCACAAAGGTACGCGTCGTCAGAAATTCTTCCATATTTGTGGTCCCCCCCCTCACTACATGTTGTGTATTCTTTGTTGGATATGGTCCCCTATGTGCGATCCATTGTGTGTTTATATGGTTAGGGTTTAAAAAGAATATACCCTTTTATTTCTGTGGTCCCAGTTTGTATAGTTTATTGGCATTTTTTAGTGGTTTGTGGACCTTGATGTTAGTCCCTTTAGTGGATGTATATTTTGTAAAGGTGAATTTTTTTGGCAATTTACTGGCTTGTATGGTTACACGGCAGTGTTGAGTCTGTGGTCAAGGTTTGTATAGGGTTATTGGCATAGAGAAATTGCTTTTTGGACCCTGATGTTAGTACCTGTACTGCATGAATTTTTTGTAAATGTGAATTTTTTTTTTTGCAATTTACTGCCCTGTGTGTTAACATTCCCGTGTTGATTTATATGATTGGTTTGTGGAAGTTGTGAAGTAACTGTCATGGGGTATTTTTTTTTCAGATGGATGAATATGTAGTGATAAGTTATCATTATGGGGGTGTGTTAAAAAGAGATGATAAAGGGGTTCTAACCTATGCACATGAAAAAGTAGATGACTTACTATAACACCTCACAATTTTAAAATAAGTATTTAAAATGTTAAATGAGTGATTAAGTGAAGAATTAGTGAAAATCCTAAAGATTAGGCCAAAATACAAAGAAATGGCAAAACTGTAATTTGCCAATACACAACCCTAGGAAGATAAAAATTGAGTAGAAGGTCTCAGATGGTTAAAATAACCATAGAAATGGATTCAGAACGAAAAATTGAGTGGATAGGTAAGTTTCAGAAAAATCAGTGAATAGTTTTTTTCGCGGGTAAAAATACCGCAGTACGATTGCACCGTAAAATGTGCCGGTTGAGTTTTGAGCTCTAGGTTTCAATTATGAGTTATAAATTGTTTATATAGTTAGGAAATATGATTTCTGGAAATATTCGATGGAATTAAGTCAGTTTGGGGAAGCGTGCCAACATTTCGAGCAATAGCTTAAAATAGTGTTTTCTCCGAATGACCAGAAAACTCCGGATTCATCTGATAAAGTATAATTAAGGGACAATATTCAATGTTAAAAATTAGAGTTTCTAAACAAGTTTTGAATTTATGAACATTTAGTGAAATCAGAGAGAAATTCGGATGAGTTTTAAATCGCGTGGGACCCGCCCACTTAAGCTTCACTTAAGCCACCTCACCACCCTTTACTATTCATCATCTCCCCACTTTCTTCTCCCTCTTCCATGCGCACCATACAGCCCCATCTCCACCATTTTTGTGCAAATTTTCCTTTGGCTATAACTTAGTCATTTCTCCACCGAATCCAACGATTTTTGTCTTGAATCGTGATGGAAAGCACCTTCTAAACACATTGGTACCACTATTGAGCCTTGAAACCGCGTATTTGGGGAGATCTAAAGAAAAATCAGATTTGAAAATTTTGATAAAGTTGATTTCTTGGAGCTTCTAAGTGCTCCAATGGTGGAGTATGCTTAGGAGGAGTCATATACCTTCCATTTGGGTGAGTGTTCTTGCATTTTAAACGGTTGATTCTTGTGATTTGATTTTGAACCCTAAACTTTGATTTTGTGATGTGTTATGTTAGAGAGCTCAAATGGAAAATTTGTATTAGAGGATAATGCCTTAGAATGATGTATTAAAGCTAGAAATGCTTTTGAAAAATTTTGGTGAAAAATGTTGATTCTTAACTTAGTGGATTTTGAGGTCATGATTTTGGACTTTGGAATTTTGTGTTGGGGCTTTGATTGGTGAATTGTGGTAGAATTATATGATGATATAATGTGATTGGTTGAAGTGTGGAGTTGTAAAAATTGATGGAAAATCCTTGGATGTGTGAAAGGGTGCAAATCGGCCATGTGATGAAAATGGAGGAATTGAATTGGAAAAATTATAAGGATCATGTGTTGTGTAATCAAATGGTAATTAGATGAGTTTTGTGGTGGTTGGTAAGTTGGAAAACCTATAGAAAAATAATTGGAAGTGTTAAATGTTAAGTTGACATAGAGTGAATTATTATGCAAAACGATGAATAAAAGAAATAAAGCGGCGAAACGACAATTGAATTGGCCTCTTGGCAACCTAAGGAAACATAATAAAATTAGAAAGAAAATTTAGAAAAATAAATCCTAATTTAACACTAAAAGGGTCGAACCACCTAGTGGGAAAAAGGGGGATTTTGGTGTTTTTACGTTTTGTCGTAATTTGACGTAAACTGACGGCTATACATGGTTGTATAGGTTACCGTACGTGGATTTAAACCCCGAGCAGTGGAACAGTGGACTGCCCTTGGTCCTGGACCAAGTGGATTGAGGTAAGTCAATTGGTTAACACATGTATAATTGTGAAATTTCGTATATTGTTTGAATTTCTAAGTGATTGGAAATGTCCTCTTCGTAGGCATTCCGTTGTGTACCAAGTTGTGGATTAAGCTGATGCGGAGCTTAGTGGACTAGTGTTTAAGGTAACCTCTTGGTACTGGGGCTTGTTCCCCTTTTCTGTTCCACCTTGCTAGTTGATGGCAACGGTAGGAAGTGTGTATGAGTAGTGTAGAACAGCATGAGCATGCATCAGCATTTATGAGGGTACTATATGTACCGGATCACTGGCCAGTAGATAGTTTAGCCTTCGGGCAAGTTTCTGGACTTCCACTGGATAGGTCTCCGAGAGGGAGTTCCAGTTGACCCAGGGTCGTGGTGTGTAATCCGGATAGGAGCACACTAGGAAGTCTCGAGTGTATATGGTTGGAAGGGGTACCTTGGCGGGTTGTTCTTGGAACACGCCGAGGGTAGTACCCATAGGCTTATAGCCGAGGACATTGCGTGGTATTGGTAGCTGCCATTCCCGCATGTCGTATTTGTATTCTGATAATTCCCCTCTTCTCTAAATCCCTTACTTTATCTCGCTTTAAGTGATATTATTTTATACTATTTATATACATCGAAGTGAACCATTGGGCAGAGTTTTCTCCAGAACCTCTGGGTTAATGAGATATATTCGTATATCTCACCCCGTCTCGGGGCATTTATTTCAGGAAGGTAGCAGTGGCACAGGAGTGGCGGGCAAGAGGCCCATAGGAAGATCATGAAGTATTGTCATTAATTATCCATGAACCAGTATATTTTGCTTAAGTGTTATCATATTTATCATTCTAAGTTTTATGTTGAAAGATGTAAGTGAAAGGCATGAATTATAATATGTGATATGTAATTGAGAAGTGTAATGGTATAATGATACTTGATGTAAAACGATGAAAAAGCTTTAGGCCTATATTAGATCTATGGTTTATGTTATGTTGAGAAATTGCATGTAAGTGGATTTTTGTGATTGAAATGAGTAAGAATTATAAATTAGCTATATGGTATAAACCGTGTAATAAATTATGAACTGAATTGGGTTGTAAGAGCCCCAAGGCATTGCTGGTCCTTGTGTGTGCCACCCAATGATATATAATGATTATTAGGTACCTTTGAGACATTAGAAAGCATGTGCAATTTTGGGGATTTTTGCAAAAACAAAGGAAACTCTGGCGAATTTTCTGTAGAATTGACAAATTTTGAGTGAACTTCGGGAGAGCATATCTCCCTCCATAGAGGTCCGATATGGACGTGTTATACGCCATTTTGAAGCTTGTGATGTCCCCTACATTGTATCAAAATCTTGTAATTTTTGGAGAAGAAAGCAGCCCTGTACAGGCAAGGGAAGTTTCTGCCCTGTTTTGGCCCTGTACTTGGGGGCAGTTTTGGGTCGTTTTGGGAAATTTATTCCCGCTTCGTTTCTTAGTCAAATTAAGTATATGATATATCAAATCGAAGATTGAGGTGTCTAGTTTATGGTATAAAAATTCGAGAGCAAAGGGATGAATGGTTTAGGTGCAGAAATTCAAGGAGTGTAGGATGTTTGGAGCTGTTTCGGGGTTGGTTGGCAGTTTTGCTTGTCCAACTTCAAACGGCAATAACCGGAGCAAACGAGCTTGGAACCAAGCATGTGATAGCTTTCTGGAAATTTAATTCTGTAGTAAAAAAAGATAGCAAGGTATGAGAGATTGAAATTTTACTGTGCGTCCGCAGTAATTCAGAGACCGAACCCTGTTCGGATGTGTAGAAAATGCAAAAGTGTGAAATTGGCTAAGTGGGTTTATGGGAACCCCTTAGTGTCTTATTATAAATAAAGTAAAATATTAAAATAGTATAGATAATTATTCCGCAAGAGTTTACAGTTACGGTCACAGCTTTTAATTATTACGCTTTTTATGTGGGTGGAGGATAATCTGGGTGGCAGTGGATTTGATCACATTTCTTCAGGTGACGAAGATGATAGTGGAGATGCTGATGGATTTTCTACTGAATCAGATGATAGTGTGGAGGATGAGCCGTATAAGCCTCCTCCAGCAGGGTATGAAGAAGAAACAGAGAGTAAAGAAGAAGAGAAGTGTATAGGTAAGGGTACTGGAAAAAAAAAAAACAAGAAGAAAAAAAAGGTAGTTGAGGATGTGGCGGGGGAAGATACAATGGAAGAGGAGGAGAAGAAAATGTCTTTCGAGGAGGGTGGGTATGGGTATAACTCTGAAGAGTTGAACACTCCTCCTTCAAGTGGTGCTGAGGAGGATGAAAAGGTTGTTAATCCAAAGTTTAATCCAAATGAGGTGTTTGGTCATGTACACTTGGAGCCGGGGATGGAGTTTGTGAGTTTACAAGACTTTAAAAATGCTGTCAAAGACTACAGTATTAGTCTAGGAAGACAATTCAAGTGGGTGAAGAATGACAAAGTCAGAGCCCGAGCAAAGTGTAGTAATGAAGAATGTGATTGGATGATTTATTGTGCTTAGAACAACAAAATGGCAGTTTTCCAAGTCAAAACTTTTGATGACATCCACACTTGATGCAGACTTTTCAGAAACAAGAGGGCAAGTAGGGAGTGGGTTGCAAATAAATTAGAAAAAAGGCTAATGACACAGCCGAACATGACAAGGGCTGAGGCCTATGAACACATGAAAGAGGAGTACAAAGTTCATGTCCATTTAAAGAAAGTGACCAAGGCACTTCATAAAGCCAAAGCCAAAATATAAGGGTGTGAAAAAGAACAATATGCAAAATTGAGAGACTACTTAGGAGAGCTATTGAGAAGCAATCCAGGGTCTACATGTCAAATGCAAGTGATTCCACAACCTGATCCACAAGCCTCTCCCATATTTTCGAAGTTGTACATTTGTTTTGATGCATGCAAGAGAGGGTTCAAAGCTGGCTGTAGGCCCTTAATTGGTCTGGATGGATGTTTCTTGAAAGGATATTATGGAGGTCAATTGTTAAGTGTAGTTGGGGAGGATGCCAACAAAAGCTTCTATGTCATCGCATATGCAATTGTTGATAGTGAAACAAAAGAGATCTGGAAGTGGTTTTTAACCCTGTTACAGGAAGACATTGGCCCTCATTCAGTGTTTGGGTGGAATTTTATTTCTGACCAACAGAAGGTTTGTTTTGCTTATTTCAATTGAACTTGCTTTAATAGCCATAGTTTTATTTGTTTACTCTGTTTTCCTTCACTGAATCTGATGAATTAGCCTTGGTTTTTTTTGGTTCTTTGTGTCTGTGCGTAGGGGCTGATTCCAGCACTGCAAGAAGTGATGCCTGGTGCACATCATCGTTTTTGTGTGCAACATGTCTGGAAGAACTTCATAAAGCAGTGGAAAGACAAGGCAATAAGATGCATTGTCTGGGAGTGTTCAGGATGCACCACTGTCCCACGATTCCAGCAGTTAATGGCATGGTTGAAAGGGAAGAATGAGGCTGCATGGAAGTATTTGGATAATATTGATCCCTCAAGTTGGGTAAAAGTTTATTTCAGCCACTGGCCCAAATGTGATAATATCACAAACAACATGGCAAAGGTATGGAATGCCAAGATTGTTAGGTATAGGTCAAAAGCAATAATCACTCTATTAGAGGAATTGGGATGTTACATTATGAGGAGGATAGCTTCACATCAGAGGGTTTTAGGAACTGTTCGGGGTAAAATTGCTCCTGCTCAACAAAAGAAACTGGATCAGATAAAGGTACTTAGCAATTCATGGACACCAACTTGGACTGGAAATATGCAGCAAGATATGTATGAAATCAGTGGGAGATGTGATAGAGTTGGAGTGAATTTAACAACACATACATGTGCATGCAATGCATGGTAGTTGACTGGACTGCCATGTGAGCATGCTATAGCAGCCATCTATCACAAAAACGAAGTAGCTGAGAACTATGTCCATCAATGGCTTACAGTGGATGCATTGCATGCCACTTACGCACACACTTTAAAACCAGTGAATTCAGACAAGTATTGGCCTTCATCTGATGAACCCAAACCTCTTCCTCCAAAACTTAAAAGACCAATTGGGCGTCCCAAGAAACACAGGAAGAGGGACCCAACTGAAGACCAAGGGAGCAGTACAAAGAAAGTCAAAAGGACATATGCAGCCAAGTGTCCTAAATGTGGTCAGATTGGACACTATGCAAAGAGTTGTAAGGGACCACCAACTTCAAAAAAGGTAACAACCAAGCAAAACCACAATCTGTGAGGATTGGCTCGAACTCAGTAGATGAAATTCCATTAAGTCAAGGATTCCCTTCAGCAGTTGGTAGTTCTCAGCCACATGCAGGCAACTTGAGAAGAGGCAGCCCACCTCCTTCAAATCCTGAAGAAGCAAATGCAGTGTTGACTTTAGAGACAATGAAGGCAGCAAGCAGTGGCACATGAAGCAGATTTTTGGACTTCATGACAACACCTGGTTTCAGGCCACCAAGGCAATCGTCAAGAAAATGACCTGCTACTGTAGAAGAGCAAGGGAGTAATGCATCAGCCAACTGACAAAGAGTGCATATAATGTGATTTTTTGTGTAAATTGTGGCCATTATATTTTTGGAGGCCTTATATATGTTGTGTAGTTTTTTGTGAATTTTGGCCATATTGTATTTTTATGGCTTTACTTTTGATTCCTGTCAGTTGGCTTTATATTGTAATGCACTACTTATAATGTGATCAATGAAGTATGTGTTTGGACAAAAACATTAATGAAGTATATGTTTGTTAACTGATAATGTGATCAATGAAGTATGTCCTATCTGATGTAATTCACAGGTTGATGAATGTTGCAGCTGAAGTATGTCCATTTTATGTTTTTTAACTGAGTTAGCTTGTTGTTGGTACTATGTCATGCCAAAATAGAAATGTGAATTCCGATGGTTGATGAATGTGATATTTGCATTCCATTGCAGGTTTGTGCTGTGTCACTGGCAAAACCTTTAACCATTAAACAGATCATGCCCAATTTTTCGGTTGCAGGGACCAATTAGGACCTCGACACTCATTGTGAGGGACCAATTTGGACCTATACATAATGCATTTCTGATGTAATGCACCTTTATCTTGTTGATTTGGACTGCATTCAAAAGCATACAAGTCAAGGACAGCACCTGTATCTGATGTAATGCACTACTGTTTTTTTTAACTATGTACTGCATTTGTACTGCATTTTGTTGATTTGGACATGAATCCCTAATGTCCTATTTTTCTGTGGTCAGGGACCAATAAGTGCCCCGTGCATTTTGTCAGGGACCAAAATTGCCCTCGAGTTATTTTGCCAGGGACCTAAATGGTCCTCGTGTTTTGGAATGAGTAACAAATATGCATAACAGTATGCAACTTCTGTATCAGCAATTTCATGATTTATGCATCTATATCTGTACATGGATGGTTTGTGATACAATGTAGCAAACTTTTATCCTTCAATCCATGTCTAACTATGCAATAGTCCATACTAAAAGACCCTTAGCATCCAGTACTGCAGTTGTTGATACACAAATATATGATGCCAGAATATATAGAGGAATACATTGAAGGCTTTTTATATTAAGCCATATGATACTACACACATAATTTGTATAACAACATGAAGGAGTACTCGTTACAATTCATTGAAGGAAAAATACATTTGGGTCACTTGTTTTCACTTTTACAACACTAACAACAATCATACAGATCATGATCACACCAACACAAGCACCTAAGACCCTAGCTGACCTATCAACTGTCCTAATTTTTTTGTCCATCCTATCTAACTCCTCCACCATCTTCAGGTATACATCATTCAGTTTTCTTCCCTGCTGATGAAGCTTCATTCCTTGCTCAGTAATCTTCACATCTTGCTCTCTCATCATCATCTCCACATACTTCAACTTGAAATTAATTTCAGCAACATCCAACTCCACAGTGTGAATTCTTGCTTCTTTCAGCTCCATGGGTTCATTACAAACGTCAACTACCCATCTAAAAAAATCACAAAAGGGCTTCTTCTCCTGCCAAAAAAACCCACAGTTAGCAACTGTTACAACTCAACAAAGGGGAAAATTACACATTAATACCTTGAAATTAGGACACCCAAGGAAAGCCCTGTTTGGGTTCCTCTCAGTTCTGGAGGTATAGACAATACTTCGTCTCCCACATTTGCACCTATGATCAGCGGTTCTTTTCATTGTTCTTTCCCCCATTGAAGTACTCCCACTAGATCCCCCCATGCCAGAAGAAAAACTCATCTTCTCCCACGCCCAGCAAATCCGGTTGATGTCCTCTACTGTCTTCGAGTTTCAATCATCAATGTAAGAACCCGCACCGCTAATTAAGGTAATTAGTAAGTTAATTATGATAATTAGGAAATAATTCCATAATTGACCCTAATAATTATTATGAGGCTTTAATAATTACAATTAGTGGGTAAGAATGCTGAAAGTCGCTTTTCGGAAGAAAAGCGCTGATACCGGTTCTGCTACTCGGTATAAATGCGTACCGGAAAAGTATCCCGGAAAATTATAACGAATGCATGATAATTACTAGAATATTATGTAGGACTTGTAAAACAAGTTTCAAGTCAAAATAACGTAATCTGATGCCAGAACTGATACTGGCTATGGAAAAGCGCGTACCGGAAAGGTGCTCCGAAAAATAAAATAAAAATATGACAAATCTTAGAAAAATGCGTAGGTCTAGATTCCAAAGTTTGAGATCAAGATTTTTTACTTTGCTATTAAGGCTAATACTGCGCGATTAGTGGCTTGTGCCTATAAATAAACACATTAAGTGGGCACACAACCCTAGGCAGCCACCATCATACGTGAGAGGGCTGAGCTAAATTTCTGAAAACACTGTGTCATTGGCTTCTCTTCTCTTTTCTTGAGGTTGAAGCCATTTCCTTCACATTTCCTCTTCTAAACACTTGATTGGGTGGGTTGTGGGAGTGTGGGGCTGCATTCTTGCACTCTCAGCCATTGTGGAGTGTGTTGTGAGGTCTGTTTTGAAGTGTTGAGTTGTATGAGTGGGAGTTGTGAGTGTTTCTTTGGTAGTGGAAGCTCCAAGAAGCAACCTTTGGGTAGAAAGACCAAGTCTTGTGCACCATTTTCGTGCACCTTTGTTTGGCCTGAGTTGAGGAACCTTGGGAGAGCTCCAAGAGCACACCTTGCTCTGTTTTGAGCTTTGGTAAGTCTCCTACACCTTTGATCTTAAGTTTTATGCTTAAAGTTGATGTCTTGGCATGTAAAAGGTTAAAATGAGGTAACCAACACCTAAGTGAACTTGTATATGCTTAAAAATGGATGCTTTAACGTGTACATGTGTTAAAAGTTGGATCTTTGGGTTGGATATTCACGAAATGCAGAAACTGCATTCTGTCGTGAGATATCCGGATATTTGTCGAACAGATATCCGGATATCGATATCCGGATATGGTATCCGGATATTGATATCCGGATATGGGATCTGGGTATCCGGATATTGCATATCCGGATATGTCCAGTGTGATATCCGGATATGACATATCCGGATATGTCCCTCATGATATCTGGATATCCTGGGTTTTCACAGAACAGTAGCCGTGCTGTGTGAACAGTAAGCTATTGGGTGTTTGTGGACCCAAGATTAAGGAAGTTGAACTTCTGTAATAAATGGACTAAGTCAGAATCATATGATTAAGGGCTTATGGCTTTGATGGAAGCCTTAAGACGTAAAACGTAAAGGAAAGGTGTAGTCTTTAAGTTGTATGCTTGTGATACATAAATATTGATGTATTATTGGTCCATATCAGATTGTGATACTGCTGTTTGTGGACTTGTGAGTGGTTGGACTCTTGGCTTGGATAGCTAGCTTGCAAGGTAAGCTTTCGTGTCCTCGGTTTAGCCATTTTGTTGTTCCACCATGTCCCATGGGGATGGGTTTATGCATGCTGTGTTACATGCTTTAATGTTTTGGAAATGCTGTTGAGCTATTTATATGCAATGTGCTTTTATGAGATGCATGTGGTGTCCACCTATACGGTAAGCCTGAGTATGTAGTACATACAAGATGGTGAGGCTGTGGGTGAGGTGCAGGTAGCGTCCATGTACTCATGTAGGTATAAACGTATTCCTACATTTCTCTGGCCAGTAGATTTGATAAACACACATGGCATGATTAATTGCTGCATCGCATAGTTTTGGAACTTATATTGTAAATACTGTTTTTGAACTTATATTACACATGTAAGTGAGCTTGGGGGTGGAAACTCCTTGAGGACCCCTTGTCTTACTGAGATTTCTTGTTAGAGATCTCACCCCACGTTTGGGGACGCTTATTTCAGGATCAGGTAATGTTGAGGGCTCAGGTGGCAGGAGGCCAGAGCTGAGCTGATATGATGATATGCTGACTGCTGTTATGTTTTCCGACTGTTGTTTATGTTTTCTGCTGAGGTTATGTTGAGACTGTTATTGGGCATTGTTGCCTTATTTGGTGAGCATGGGGTTTGTCCATGCCACATGGTTTGACTATTGTCTTTTAATTCGCTGTTGTAATTAAAGTATCAGGATTTTGACCCAGGCTACGTGTTGTAGCTCTGTGGTTTTAGATACTCACTTAATATTTATATATGAGGTATTCCAGTTAGTTGTCTTGCAATTTACATACAGGCAGTATTTTATGAAATTGATTAAGTAATCAAGTTGGCTAAGGTTAATGACGTCATAATTGAATTAAAGAAAAAGTTATTCCGCATTTTAATTAAGCGTGGCTTAATACGATAGTGTGTTAACAATCCGGGTTAACACGGGCTGTTACATTTTATGGTATCAGAGCACTTTCTAGGGAAAAGCCTGTATGTATTGCAATAACTTAGGATGTGTCGTTGCATGTCTACTTTGTGTTCTCTCTGATTGGTGTGTGTTATGATAATGCATATGTGACCACATGGCGTGGGCCTGATCAACTCATTCCTTGTGTAACTTGTGCAGAGTCATGGTGCCACCAAGGAGGAACACTAGTACGAGCGAGGATCAATCGGATCCTATCCTGGCTGCATTGGCTGAGATGCAGGCGGCCCGACTAGCCGACCAGGAAGCCACGAGGCTGGCAAACCAGGCGATGCTGGACGCTATTCGAGATGCGAACCGGCGAGCCACGGCAGAGGTTTTGGAGGAGAACCGGATGGCCAACATGACTATGATGAGGGTCATGTTGGAGGAGTTGAGGGCTGGTCCTGCTGCTGGCCAGGGTCCTCCACCACCTCCACCGCCGCCACCGCCTCCACCTCCGCCTAGTCAACAGGAGGACACCCAGAGTCAGATGGGTGAGGGCAGTCACTTGACGGGGGCTATGTAGACTATCCCCGTATTTGCTGAGGATCGGGACGAGATCGACCGACGGCTGAATGCTTTCCGCAAGCATAAGCAACCTTCTTTCGATGGATCTTATGATCCCATTGCTGCTGCCAGATGGCTACAGGCGCTGGATAAGATTTTCCGGATCATGCAGTGCACCGATCCGCAGAAGCTGTTGTTCGCCACTTACATGCTGGAGGGCGAGGCCCATGAGTGGTGGACCAACCTTTCTCATATCTACGAGATGCAGGGTCATGTGATGACGTGGCCATTCTTTGAGGAGAGCTTTCTGGGTCAGTACTTTCCATATGACTCACAGGAGAGGAAGCAGGGAGAGTTTGACCGGTTGGTTCAGGGCTCGTTGTCTGTTGACGAGTACCTGGCCAAGTTTAATGAGCTGGTGAAGTTTTCACACTTCAGGATGGCGAGGCCTACTCCTACATTCTTGGCTGCTAAGTTCCGGAGGGGACTTAATGAGGACATTGCTGGACATCTTGCTAGTTCTGCTTCGAGAGACTTCGGGGCGTTGGTTCAGCAGTGCCGCGACATTGAGGACTACTGCCGTGCGAGTCAGGCCAAGAAGGCCAAGATTGAGGTGCCGCAGGGTACTGGTGGTTCTACTCCCTGGAAGAACAAAAATTTTACAAACAAGGGCAAGGGCAAACAGTTGGCGGCTAAGCAAGCGCCAAATCAGTTTAGAAAGACTGCTACACAGGGAAACGCAGCTAGACCTCCTGCTCCTAGATGCTCGGGATGCGGGAAGTCACACTTCGGACCGTGTTCTACCGGTCAGTTGATTTGCTTCCAGTGTGGCAAGGAGGGCCACTATTCTAGAGATTGCCCGACGGCGAGAGTTGCTGCAGTGCAAGCTGTGCCTTTGCAGATGGTTCCTAATGGGGCACCAGCCGTGCCACCTACTACAGGGCGAGTGTACACACTTGATCGTCAGCAGTCGAACAGAGCTCCGAACCTGGTCAGAGGTACTGTTACCATTGGTGGTTCAGCTATTGATGTGTTGTTTGATTCCGGGGCAACGCACTCTTTTGTTGCTACCCCTATTGCTGTGGGGCTTGAGTTGCCCAGTGATGTGCTTTCTCCACCGATGCGGGTGACCACCGCCACCGGAGAAAAATGTTTGACCTCCACTGTTCATCGCGATGTAGCGTTTCAGTGGGATGGCCGTGACTTCTCGATAGATTTGATAGGATTGCCGATGGCCAACCTGGAGATTATTCTGGGCATAGATTGGTTGTCCAGAAACTGTGCATTGATTGATTGCCGTGCCAAGAGAGTGGTGATGTCTCCGGGTGGGTCCACAGCCAGTTCCTCACCGTTCATTTCAGTCCTGCAGGCGAGGAGGGCCTTGAGAGCAGGGGCATTTGGCTATGTCATGTTGGGAGGTTTGGTGAGTGGGAAATAGGAGGATCTCACTGGCATTCCTGTGGTGAGGGAATTCCTCGAGGTGTTTCCCGAGGAGATTCCTGAGTTTCCACCGCAGAGGGAGATAGAGTTCTCCATCGATTTATTGCCTGGTGTGGGGCCTATATCGTTGGCTCCATACCAGATGTCGCCACCAGAGTTGGCGGAGCTGAAGAAGCATATTGAGGAGCTTTCAGCGAAAGATTTTATTCGGCCGAGTGTGTCTCCCTGGGGAGCACCGGTCATTTTTGTAAAAAAGAAAGATGGGACCATGCGGTTGTGCATCGACTACAGACAGTTGAACAAGGTGACAATCAAGAACAAGTATCCTCTTCCACGCATTGATGATTTGCTGGATCAACTCAGGGGTGTTTGCGTATATTCCAAGATTGACCTCCGGTCCGGTTACCATCAGATACGGGTAAAGCCGGAGGATGTCCCAAAGACAGCGTTTCGCTCGAGGTACGGGCACTATGAGTACTTGGTGATTCCGTTTGGACTCACCAATGCACCCGCAGTGTTCATGGACTACATGAACAGGATCTTCCAGCCGTACCTGGATCAGTTTGTGATCGTCTTCATTGATGACATCTTGATTTACTCCAAGATGGAGGAGGAGCATACTGAGCACTTGAAGATTGTTTTGCAAGTGTTCAAAGAGAAAAAGCTATATGCTAAGCCGTCGAAATGCGAATTTTGGCTCAAGGCGGTGAAATTTCTGGGTCATGTGATTTCTGCTAATGGAGTTGCAGTTGATCCTAACAAGATTGAGGCCGTGATGGATTGGGAGAGGCCCAAGACGGTTACAGAAGTGAAAAGCTTCTTGGGTTTGGCAGGCTACTATAGGAGGTTCATAGAAGGATTCTCCAAGATGGTGCTACCGATGACTCGCCTTACCCGAAAGGAGACTCCATTCGTGTGGACACATGAGTGTGAGAAGTATTTCCAGGAGTTAAAGGAGAGACTGACTACTGCTCCTGTGTTAGTCCTTCCTGATCCTGCGGAACAGTTTGAGTTATACTGCGATGCTTCTGGAAAGGGGCTAGGCTGTGTGTTGATGCAGAAAGGGAAAGCTGTTGCCTATGCTTCAAGGCAGTTGAAACCTCATGAGGAGAATTACCCGACTCACGACTTGGAATTGGCAGCCATTGTTTTTGCTTTCAAGATTTGGAGGCATTACTTGTTTGGCATGAAGTTTGCTGTATTCATTGATCACAAGAGCCTGAAGTATCTGTTCGACCAGAAGGAGTTGAACATGAGACGGCGAAGATGGATGGAGTTCTTGAAGGACTACGACTTTGAGCTGAGGTACCATCCTGGCAAGGCCAATGTGGTAGCCGATGCTTTGAGTCGGAAATCCGTGAGCTTATCCAGCTTAATGATGAACGACTACGAGATGATCGAGAAGTTCAGAGACTTGAGAGTGAACTCCTTGTTTGGGGGCGCACTGCTCGAAATGGAAACAGCAGAAGTGATTAATGAGATGATGGAAAAGATCAAAGAGGCGCAAGTGCAAAGAGAGTGCCTTGATTATGTGAAGAACCAGGACGGTGTGTCTTGGAACGAGGATGGATTGCTGCTGTTCCAGAAGAGGATTGTTATTCCTCGAGGGCCATTGACCGAGGAGGTTATGGCAGAGGCTCATAAGGGCCGGTTCACTATCCACCCTGGTGCCACAAAAATGTACCAGGACCTAAAGGGAAATTTTTGGTGGCCTGGCATGAAGAAGGACATAGCGGTCTACGTGTCCAAGTGTTTGATATGTCAGAAAGTGAAGATCGAGCACCAGAAACCGTCTGGTAAACTTCAACCTCTGGAGATTCCACAGTGGAAGTGGGAGAGTATTTCCATGGATTTCGTGGTGGGATTGCCTAAAACTCAGGCTGGTTGTGACTCTATCTGGGTCATTGTGGACAGATTGACCAAGTCTGCCCATTTTCTTCCAGTGAAGGTGAGCTTCACTACAGAGCAGTTGGCCAAACTATATGTCCGTGAGATTGTGAGGCTTCACGGGCTGCCCGAGAGTATCATCAGTGATAGGGACCCGAAGTTCACATCTCGGTTCTGGGAGGCGCTGCAGGAGGCTTTTGGTACGCAGTTGAGATTGAGTACTGCCTATCACCCTCAGACTGACGGACAGACTGAGCGGACCATCCAGACATTGGAGGACATGTTGAGAGCTTGCACATTGGAGCAGGGTTCTGCATGGGATAGGTACCTTCCGTTGGTAGAATTCTCGTACAACAACAGTTTTCATGCTAGTCTGGGCATGGCACCCTACGAGGCGCTGTATGGTAGGAGTTGTCGGACTCCTACCTGCTGGTCTGAAGTTGGAGATAAAGAGTTATTTGGCTTGGACTTTGTCCAAGATACTACCCTACAGATCCAGATGATCAGGGAAAAGTCGAAGCAGGCGCAGAATCGCCAGAAAAGCTACTATGATGTCAAGCATCGACCACTGGAATTCAGTGAGGGTGAGCACGTGTTTGTGAAACTTTCACCTGTCACCGGTGTTGGACGGGCACTTGGAGTGAGGAAGTTGAGCCCGCGATTCATTGGGCCCTACCAGATCCTTGGTAGAGTAGGACCAGTTGCCTATCGACTTGCCTTACCTCCGAACCTAGCCAACATCCACGACGTGTTTCACGTGTCTCAGCTTCGGAAGTACATAGCAGACCCTTCGCACGTGGTGCAGCCGGATGATGTGGAGGTTCGGGAGAACCTAAAGACTCCCGTCGGACCACTCAAGATTCTCGATCGAGGCGAAAAACAACTTAGAAGCAAGATCATTCCAATGATCAAGGTGCAGTGGACTGGGCGTAGTCCCGAGGAGTGCACGTGGGAGCGAGAGGATGAGCTTCTCCGTCAGTATCCCGACTTTCGAGACAGGTATGTTTCTGATTTTGAGGACAAAATCCTTAAAAAGGTGGGGTGAATGTAAGAACCCGCACCGCTAATTAAGGTAATTAGTAAGTTAATTATGATAATTAGGAAATAATTCCATAATTGACCCTAATAATTATTATGAGGCTTTAATAATTACAATTAGTGGGTAAGAATGCTGAAAGTCGCTTTTCGGAAGAAAAGCGCTGATACCGGTTCTGCCACTCGGTATAAATGCGTACTGGAAAAGTATCCCGGAAAATTATAACGAATGCATGATAATTACTAGAATATTATGTAGGACTTGTAAAACAAGTTTCAAGTCAAAATAACGTAATCTGATGCCAGAACTGATACTGGCTATGGAAAAGCGCGTACCGGAAAGGTGCTCCGAAAAATAAAATAAAAATATGACAAATCTTAGAAAAATGCGTAGGTCTAGATTCCAAAGTTTGAGATCAAGATTTTTTACTTTGCTATTAAGGCTAATACTGCGCGATTAGTGGCTTGTGCCTATAAATAGACACATTAAGTGGGCACACAACCCTAGGCAGCCACCATCATACGTGAGAGGGCTGAGCTAAATTTCTGAAAACACTGTGTCATTGGCTTCTCTTCTCTTTTCTTGAGGTTGAAGCCATTTCCTTCACATTTCCTCTTCTAAACACTTGATTGGGTGGGTTGTGGGAGTGTGGGGCTGTATTCTTGCACTCTCAGCCATTGTGGAGTGTGTTGTGAGGTCTGTTTTGAAGTGTTGAGTTGTATGAGTGGGAGTTGTGAGTGTTTCTTTGGTAGTGGAAGCTCCAAGAAGCAACCTTTGGGTAGAAAGACCAAGTCTTGTGCACCATTTTCGTCCACCTTTGTTTGGCCTGAGTTGAGGAACCTTGGGAGAGCTCCAAGAGCACACCTTGCTCTGTTTTGAGCTTTGGTAAGTCTCCTACACCTTTGATCTTACGTTTTATGCTTAAAGTTGATGTCTTGGCATGTAAAAGGTTAAAATGAGGTAACCAACACCTAAGTGAACTTGTATATGCTTAAAAATGGATGCTTTAACGTGTACATGTGTTAAAAGTTGGATCTTTGGGTTGGATATTCACGAAATGCAGAAACTGCATTCTGTCGTGAGATATCCGGATATTTGTCGAAGAGATATCCGGATATCGATATCCGGATATGGTATCCGGATATTGATATCCGGATATGGGATCTGGGTATCCGGATATTGCATATCCGGATATGTCCAGTGTGATATCCGGATATGACATATCCGGATATGTCCCTCATGATATCCGGATATCCTGGGTTTTCACAGAACAGTAGCCGTGCTGTGTGAACAGTAAGCTATTGAGTGTTTGTGGACCCAAGATTAAGGAAGTTGAACTTCTGTAATAAATGGACTAAGTCAGAATCATATGATTAAGGGCTTATGGCTTTGATGGAAGCCTTAAGACGTAAAACGCAAAGGAAAGGCGTAGTCTTTAAGTTGTATGCTTGTGATACATAAATATTGATGTATTATTGGTCCATATCAGATTGTGATACTGCTGTTTGTGGACTTGTGAGTGGTTGGACTCTTGCCTTGGATAGCTAGCTTGCAAAGTAAGCTTTCGTGTCCTCGGTTTAGCCATTTTGTTATTCCACCATGTCCCATGGGGATGGGTTAATGCATGATGTGTTACATGCTTTAATGTTTTGGAAATGCTGTTGAGCTATTTATATGCAATGTGCTTTTATGAGATGCATGTGGTGTCCACCTATACGGTAAGCCTGAGTATGTAGTACATACAAGATGGTGAGGCTGTGGGTGAGGTGCAGGTAGCGTCCATGTACTCATGTAGGTATAGACGTATTCCTACATTTCTCTGGCCAGTAGATTTGATAAACACACATGGCATGATTAATTGCTGCATCACATAGTTTTGGAACTTATATTGTAAATACTATTTTTGAACTTATATTACACATGTAAGTGAGCTTGGGGTGGAAACTCCTTGAGGACCCCTTGTCTTACTGAGATTTCTTGTTAGGGATCTCACCCCACGTTTGGGGACGCTTATTTCAGGATCAGGTAATGTTGAGGGCTCAGGTGGCAGGAGGCCAGAGCTGAGCTGATATGATGATATGCTGACTGCTGTTATGTTTTCCGACTGTTGTTTATGTTTTCTGCTGAGGTTATGTTGAGACTGTTATTGGGCATTGTTGCCTTATTTGGTGAGCATGGGGTTTGTCCATGCCACATGGTTTGACTATTGTCTTTTAATTCGCTGTTGTAATTAAAGTATCAGGATTTTGACCCAGGCTACGTGTTGTAGCTCTGTGGTTTTAGATACTCACTTAATATTTATATATGAGGTATTCCAGTTAGTTGTCTTGCAATTTACATACAGGCAGTATTTTATGAAATTGATTAAGTAATCAAGTTGGCTAAGGTTAATGACGTCATAATTGAATTAAAGAAAAAGTTATTCCGCATTTTTATTAAGCGTGGCTTAATACGATAGTGTGTTAACAATCCGGCTTAACACGAGCTGTTACAATCAACGTCCATGGATTTTGAGGGCGTATTGCTGTTTAGGGTTTTGCTCTTCAATTTGGGGGATTTCTGTCTGTTTAGGGTTCGATTGAAGGAATTTAGGGTATTTTCATATTTAGGGTTGATGACGAGAACAAGAAACGATGTCGTCCTCTCAATTACACAAGTTGCAACCAATTTGCAACAAAACGTCGTCGTTTGCTCATCCACGTTGTCCAAGGTCCCAGCCGCGTCAGCACACTAACGTGCCACATGGACACCGTTAGTTTGGCCGTGACGAAGGAGTTCACATAAGGACTAACGTGGCCCTTTTTTTATTTCAGGGACCAATTTGGTCCTTTTAAATTGTCAGGGACTGAAAAGGACTTCGTAGATATTGCCAGGGACTAAAAATGGTGTTTACTCTTTTTTTAATTGATTTATTTTTGTCATTTATCATTTATTAGGATGGAAAGATATGTAGGTTAATTTTTTACAAAGTCAAGTAGTGGAAGTACTAAACGTGCTCGATCCAAATTGTAACATCCCACATAATTAGTAAAATACATAAGTATTATAATGAGATAGATGCATGTGTATGTTTGATGGCTTGCGAATTGTTTGACCTTTATCATTGGATGAGACTAAGGTAAGTATTTAAATTAAATCATAGGAGGGTGCATATGTAGGCATGTGAAATTTATTAAAATCATATGAGTAATTTGAGTGTGTGTTAGAAGGCTTTAGTGTTTATTGGACTTTGGAAGTGGGCTAGTGTGTGTGGACTTGTCACTATTGGACTTGTGTGATTGGGTTCTTTGTGTGTGTGGCCATTGGCCCAAGGAGGCTTTTGGGTCAATCATGTTCAGCCCAAGGTTGTGTCCACACTTATCTCCCCTAAGCCTTGTCCAACAAGGTTGTTTGTGTACCAAGGAACCTTCACATGGCAATCTTTTTACCACTCATTTCATGCGCATAGGATGATAGAAAAGGACTTAGAAAAATCTGCCAACTTTCCCTTCATGACCGCCACCTCACACCTAGCTTGTGCATCATTTGGATTCAACTTCATTGCATGAAAGACACATGTACTCCTTAGCACTATTTTGGGCTGCATCCTTCTTCATTTTAGGCGCACATGGAGCAGATTTTTATGACACAAAATCTGCATTGAGTGTTGACTTGGAGAACCACCTTACACCTTCCATCATGATGCTGAAATGTGCAGATTTTTGCATGCTTTTGGCAGTCCATCATGAACCAAATCTGTCCTTGCTTCCACATGCATCAAAAGAAGGGTTTTGAGGCTGCATCTCCCTCATCATATGCGCACAAGGACAGCTCCAAAGCAGATTTTTGGCTGCCACAAAGCTGTCTTGCTTGTGGACTTAGAGAACCCTCTTACATGTGCTCATGATGACACCTCCTTTCCACTCCACCTTGTGCGCATAGCTTGCTTGTTGGTGTTAAAAATTCTGACTTGATAGCACTTATTCAGATCTGAATCCTCTCCTCACTCCTTGCATGTGCATAGTGTTTATTAGAAGCAACCCCTTGCTTGTTTTGACCTTGTGTGCAGTCCCATTCTTGCAAGAAAACAGATTTTGCCATAATGTTCATCATTGCAACCTTCCCTCACCTTCTCTTTAAGTCTTGCGCACAAGAGGGGGCTGTCCCCATTTTCATGTGCAGCCAACTTCTTCCCCTCTCCCTCACACTCTAGCTGAGCATTGCAAGAACCATAGGAGAAAGAAAGACTAAGCTAACTCACCTTCCCTCACCTCTCAAAACCGTGGCTCAAGAACACCAAGCAAGTGAAGTGTGAGTTTCTCCTCTTTTCCCCCTCACTGTTCAGCCTTGGTACTCACCCTTGGAAGCTGTCCAAGATTGTCCTCCTCACCATTTATGCGCATAGATCATCTCTAGGAAGGGTGGACTTGTTGTGTAGTAAAACTAGAAGGTGTGGTGTGTGAGCAAGAAATGTGTGCTACAAGAGCTAAGCCTAGAACTTAGACCTCTTTCATGGTGTGTAATCATGTGTGTTCTTGAATGCCTCTTTGAATATGTTTTGTTTTGGATTCTTGAATGAGTATGGTAAAGGAATAAGGATAGAGCTATTTTATGAGGATTTGTATGCATGAAAGTCTCATGGTTATGCTTAAGAAATATGCCACTGTTTTTGTATGAATATGCCACTGTTTTGAAGAGAAGTATTCCACTGTTTCCCTATGAATGTGCCACTGTTTTGAGGATAAAATGCTCACTGTTTCGGTTTGATAAGATCACCTATTTGATGCCACTGTTTCTGCACACAATACCCACTGTTTTAGTGCCTCACATGCCATTGTTTCTGCATAAAATGCTCACTGTTTTAGTACATAATGTGCCACTGTTTCTGCATAAAATGCTCACTGTTTTAATGCCATACATGTCACTGTTTTGCACCAAAAATACTCACTGTTTTAGTACTTAAGGAGCCACTGTTTTTGCATAAAATAACCACCCTATTGATGTTCAAACCCCACTATTTATGCCACTGTTTTAATGTCCAAAAATCATGATTTATGCCACTGTCTTAATGCTCAAAAACCACCAATTATGCCACTGTTTCAATGTTCAAAAATCATCACTTGTGTCACTGTTTTGGATGCTCAAATGTACCATTCATGCCACTGTTTTAATGTTCAAAAACCACTCTCTTTGCCACTGTTTTTGATGTGCAAATATCACCACTAATGTCACTGTTTTAATGATTAAATGTTACCATTCATGCCACTGTTTTGATGCACAAATAACACTACTTATGCCACTGTTCTGCCACTGTTTTGAGGTCCAAAATGTCACTGTTTCTGTTTTAAAATGGTCACTGTTCTGCTGTAAGGTGCTGCTGTTTTTCTGCTGTAAAACGTCACTGTTTCTGTCCACTGTTTTTAAGTAAAACGTCACTATTTCTGTCCACTGTTTTTAAGTAAAACGTCACTGTTTCTGTCCACTGTTTTTAAGTAAAACGTCACTGATTCTGCCACTGTTTTCAAGGAAAAAGTCACTGTTTCTGCTCACTGTTTTAAGAACCAACGTCACTGTTTTCTGCTGTAAAACGCTGCTGTGTGCTCACTGTTTTTCTGCTGAAAAACACTGCTGTATGCTCACTGTTTTCCACTGTAAAACACTGTTGTATGCTCACTGTTTCTGCTGTAAATCGCCGCTGTAAATGATTGGTTGTAATTGATTTAGGTGCGCTTAAGAAGTGAGATACTTCGCTGCTGTTTGGTATTGTTTAAGGCACGCAAGGTAAGTGTCAGGCGATGTTACCTAATGTGACTATTGACTACTGGTATAAAATTGTGACATGATGCTCCATACTCCGTAAAAGAATTATGTTCCTTATGATGAAAGGAAACTGCCAAAAATGTGCCGTGATGGCTATATGATTATGAGGTAAAGACGTTATGTGGCAGCATAACGCATATGAAAAGTATATGTGCCGTGATGGCTATATGAAAGGTATATAAGCATGCACCTTACATCATACCGCATTTTTGTACGTTTTGTGTGTGAAAGCATAGCATGGCATGCATGTACAAAGAGCATATAGGTCTTGCTTTTTAGAATAGTTATGTACAGGACCATGTGTTTGAGCAAGCATCATATAGGCATCCCCAAGGTACCGGGGTATGGGACACTTGGCATCAGTCCGCATAGGCCCACAGTTGGAATCCACATGGAGCTCAGGTGCCAAGGGATATTTGATTCCACTGTGAAGTGCGCGCACGACGGTGCTAAAAGCGCAAAGGAAAGGCGTTATATACGCAATATATGAATATGATGAAAAGGAAAGGCGTTATATGCGCTATATATATGAATATGATGAAAAGGAAAAAGGAAAAGGAACAAGGATATGTTGAAGTGACTGTTTATGATTTTGTGCCTAGTTAATATTGTTATATTACTGGTTTTGTTGCCACACTACTGAGATTATTCTCACCCCTTCGGGGCTACTATTTTCCTAAATGGCAGGAGGACGTAAAAGCATTTGAAGGCATGATGTTTGCTGTTGCTTGCTGATGAATGGACTTGTACTGTTGCTGTTTGACTGATTGGATGAATGTAATGATTAATATTTTGGTACTCTTGGATGACTGTAGACTCTATCATCTCTATTTTATCTTGAACTTTACGAACAGCGGCTATTTTGGAACACGTTTGTGAAAGGAATTTTTGAAAGACTTAAGTGCTGAAATTTCTACAGTGCACCTTACAGGTGGTGTTTTTATGAGCAAACGAACTCCGATTTTCTATTATTTTATATGCACGCGAAGCCCCCAACGTGCTCTTTCTAAATCACTTGAAATATTTTTTATCGTCCAAACAGAAATGATGTGAATTTTAAAACGCGTTACGGATTTGAAATCATCAATGAGGATCTCTGTTAGCTTACGTGACGTTGAAGACTCTAATTCCGCTTAGCAAACGACTCTCTTGGATGCATACAAGGGAGGGCGTTACACTAATTGGTATCAGAGCAGATTGGTCCATGGATTTGCTTGTGATTGTCTGAATTGATTGTTGATTGTGTTTATCTGCTGATTGACTGTCTAAATGTGCTATAGGTTAAGTGTTTGAATATATATTAGCTAGGGTAGTTAGATTGTTAAGACCGTTCTGTGATAAGACACGGATGCATAGTCAACTTGTCCGGATTGAACCCGAGTACCCACTTGGGACTGCTGCCATAAATAACGTGCGGTGAGCCTGATCAACTCATCTCATGATATTGTGAGTGCAGAATCATGGCAGGTGGTCGCGGTTCAACTCGGGGAAGGTCTGGCGATGCAGAAGAGGACCTTATCACTACTATTGGGGGACTGGCAACGTTTATTCAGAATATGAGCCAAGAATGGCGTGACCATAGGCAACAGAATCAGAACCAACCCCCACTGCATGACAATGCAGAAGAAATTTCCCGTCGGAGGTTGAAAGACTTCCGTAACTTCCAACCACCTACTTTTGAGGGTGAAGACAACCCTGAGGCTGCAGCGAAATGGCTGTAGATGATCGAGCATATTTTCGAACGCATGGCATGCCCGGAAGCGCAGAAGACCGATTACGCATCGTACCAGCTGATGGGAGAAGCTTTAACATGGTGGACTGGTACGAGGGCCCTGCTGAGAGCACAGGACGTTGAGCTGACGTGGGCCGTATTCAGACAAGTATTTTTGGATAAGTATTTTCCTAAAGCAATGAGAAGAATGAAGCACACGGAACTGCTATCACTCAGGCAGGTTCTTCAGGACGACACCTGGTAGAGGTCGAGGCAGAGGTCCGCAGTTGCAGGCGCGGCCTGGAAATTTTAAGAGGACCAATACGGTTGGTCAATCATCGACTGGACGTCAGGGTGTGACTGTTTGTGCTACGTGTGGAAAGAACCACTTTGGAGTTTGTCGCAAGAACAACAATGCATGTTTCAGATGTGGCCAGCAAGGACATTTTGCTTACAAATGCCCCCAGAACGCTGAACAACAGCCTACGCAAGCACGGGTGTTCGCACTGGATGCGAAAGATGGTAATTTTCAACCTTTCTCTCTCATTTCTCTATTACAAGTTAGAAAAGAGCTCCGCAAGGGAGCAGCAGGGTATCTTTTGTCGATCGAGGCTGAGACCTCGGTTGACCACCAAATTCAGGATGTACCTGTAGTTAGAGAATTCGAGGAGGTATTCCCGGATGAAATACCTCGATTGCCTCCTCATAGGGAAATAGAGTTTTCTATCGAACTTGTTCCTGGAGTTGGACCAATCTCCATTGCTCCGTATCGTATGGCGCCTTTGGAACTTCGCGAGTTGAAGAAGCAGATAGAAGAACTTTTGGCAAAAGAATTCATCAGACCGAGTACCTCTCCATGGGGTGCTCCAGCCATCTTGATAAAGAAGAAGGATGGAAGTCTACGTCTGTGTGTAGATTACCGACAGCTGAACAAGGTTACGGTGAAGAATAAGTATCCGCTACCGAGGATCGACGATTTGATGGACCAGCTGAGAGGAGCCAGAGTCTTTTCCAAGATAGATTTACGATCGGGATACCATCAGATCCGGGTCAAACCGGAGGATATTCCGAAAACAGCTTTTAGGACTCGTTATGGGCACTACGAATATCAGGTGATCCCATTCGGACTTACGAATGCTCCAGCGGTATTCATGGACTACATGAACCGCATCTTTCGCCCGTTCCTTGATCAGTTTGTTATTGTGTTTATCGATGACATTCTGATTTACTCAGCTAATGAAGAGCTGCATGCGGAACATCTGAGGATTGTCTTGCAAATCTTGAAAGAGAAGCAGTTGTACGCAAAGTGGTCGAAGTGCGAGTTTTGGCTTAAAGAGGTCCAGTTTCTGGGCCATGTCATTTCATCAGAAGGTATCGCGGTGGACCCCAGCAAAGTTGAAGCTGTCATGAATCGGGAACGACCCAAGACTGTCACCGAAGTAAGAAGTTTCTTAGGTCTTGCCGGATATTATCGAAGGTTTATCCAGAATTTCTCTCAGATAGTGGAACCTCTTACCCGTCTCACTCGGAAGGACAAGCCTTTTGAGTGGACCGAAGCTTGTGAAGAATGTTTCATGGAACTGAAGAGCAGATTAACGAGTGCTCCCGTACTCACGATTCCGGATCCTACCCGGAAGTTCGAAGTATACTGTGATGCGTCGCTGAAAGGACTTGGATGCGTGTTGATGCAGGATCGTATGGCGGTAGCTTATGCATCTCGACAACTAAAGCCTCACGAAGAAAATTATCCTACGCACGATTTGGAGTTAGCAGCTATAGTGTTCGCACTTAAAATCTGGAGGCACCACTTGTATGGTTCGCAGTTTGACGTGTTCAGCGATCATAAGAGTTTGAAGTATTTGTTCGACCAGAAGGAGCTGAATATGCGGCAACGTCGGTGGATGGAATTTCTGAAGGACTATGATTTTGAACTTAAATACAACCCAGGAAAGGCAAACGTGGTAGCTGACGCCCTGAGTAGGAAGACTCTGCACACTGCAACTCTGATGATGGAAGAACTAAAATTGTTTGAGGCCTTCCGAGATTTGAACTTATCTGTAGATGAGAGAGGGCATAGCATAAGATTGGGAAGTATAAAGGTGGAGAATGAACTGATCAGTAGAATTAAGGAGGCTTAGAAAGATGAAGAGTTAGTCCGTGATTTGGTTGTCAACCAAGATGTTGTAAAGGATGAGAATGATACTTGGAGATTCCAAGGTCGGTTAGTTGTGCCGAACGAAGAGTTGAAGCAAGAAATTTTGCAGGAAGCCCTTAAGGGTAAATATGCAGTTCATCCTGGATCCACGAAGATGTACCACGAATTGAAGACCTCGTTTTGGTGGCCGGGTATGAAGCGTGACATTGCTGAGTATGTATCTCGATGCCTAACTTGTCAGAAGGTGAAGTACGAACATCAGAAACCTTCGGGACTTCTTCAACCTTTGGAGATTCCCGAATGGAAGTGGGACAGTATTGCGATGGATTTTGTAGTGGGACTTCCTCGGACGCGAGAAGGATATGATGCTATCTGGGTGATTGTCGATCGTTTAACGAAGTCAGCTCATTTCTTACGTGTAAGAACCACGTATAATACAGAGAGTCTTGCTAGAATTTATCTGCAGGAGATTGTGAAGCTGCACGGAGTTCCTACTAGTATTGTCAGTGATCGTGATCCCAAGTTTACATCAAAGTTTTGGGAATCTTTTCAAAGAGCATTAGGAACCCACTTGAGGTTAAGTACTGCTTACCATCCGCAGACCGATGGACAGACGGAACGCACAATTCAAGCATTAGAGGACATGTTACGAGCATGTGTTCTGGAGTTAGGAGGCAGCTGGGATAATTATCTTTCTTTGATTGAATTCGCTTACAACAATAGTTACCACTCCAGTATTCAGATGGCACCGTACGAAGCTCTGTATGGGAGAAAATGCAGATCCCCTTTATGCTGGACTGAAGTGGGTGAGCGAAGTATGTTAGGACCTGATCTAATTCAAGAAACATCCGAACAGGTAAAGAAGATTCGGGAAAATATGCAGAGGGCTCAGGCCAGGCAGAAGAGTTATTACGACAAGCGTCATAAGCCCCTATCTTTCGAAGTCGGAGACCATGTATTTTTGAGAATCACACCTACATCGGGACTCGGAAGGAGAATGGGAGTTAAGAAGTTAAGTCCACGATACTTAGGATCGTATCTGATTATGGACCGGATTGGAGAGTCTGCATACCGGTTGGCTTTACCACCCAATCTGTCAGGAATTCACAATGTATTTCATGTGTCGCAGATACGGAGGTATCTCTCCGATCCATCTCACGTGCTACAGCCAGAAGAAGTGGAACTAAAGGAAAATCTGACGTATCAAGTGCAACCGTTCCAAATCCTTGAAAGATCCGTCAAGCGACTCCGTTCCAAAGAGATTCCTTTGGTGAAAGTATTATGGAACAATAGATCGGCAGCTGAAGCCTCTTGGGAGCGCGAGGACGACATTCAGAAACGCTATCCTGAACTGTTTAGCTCTTAAGTAAGTTTATTTTGCGGACAAAATTCCTATTTGGTGGGGAGAGTGTAACATCCCACATAATTAGTAAAATACATAAGTATTATAATGAGATAGATGCATGTGTATGTTTGATGGCTTGCGAATTGTTTGACCTTTATCATTGGATGAGACTAAGGTAAGTATTTAAATTAAATCATAGGAGGGTGCATATGTAGGCATGTGAAATTTATTAAAATCATATGAGTAATTTGAGTGTGTGTTAGAAGGCTTTAGTGTTTATTGGACTTTGGAAGTGGGCTAGTGTGTGTGGACTTGTCACTATTGGACTTGTGTGATTGGGTTCTTTGTGTGTGTGGCCATTGGCCCAAGGAGGCTTTTGGGTCAATCATGTTCAGCCCAAGGTTGTGTCCACACTTATCTCCCCTAAGCCTTGTCCAACAAGGTTGTTTGTGTACCAAGGAACCTTCACATGGCAATCTTTTTACCACTCATTTCATGCGCATAGGATGATAGAAAAGGACTTAGAAAAATCTGCCAACTTTCCCTTCATGACCGCCACCTCACACCTAGCTTGTGCATCATTTGGATTCAACTTCATTGCATGAAAGACACATGTACTCCTTAGCACTATTTTGGGCTGCATCCTTCTTCATTTTAGGCGCACATGGAGGTGTCATGGAGCAGATTTTTATGACACAAAATCTGCATTGAGTGTTGACTTGGAGAACCACCTTACACCTTCCATCATGATGCTGAAATGTGCAGATTTTTGCATGCTTTTGGCAGTCCATCATGAACCAAATCTGTCCTTGCTTCCACATGCATCAAAAGAAGGGTTTTGGGGCTGCATCTCCCTCATCATATGCGCACAAGGACAGCTCCAAAGCAGATTTTTGGCTGCCACAAAGCTGTCTTGCTTGTGGACTTAGAGAACCCTCTTACATGTGCTCATGATGACACCTCCTTTCCACTCCACCTTGTGCGCATAGCTTGCTTGTTGGTGTTAAAAATTCTGACTTGATAGCACTTATTCAGATCTGAATCCTCTCCTCACTCCTTGCATGTGCATAGTGTTTATTAGAAGCAACCCCTTGCTTGTTTTGACCTTGTGTGCAGTCCCATTCTTGCAAGAAAACAGATTTTGCCATAATGTTCATCATTGCAACCTTCCCTCACCTTCTCTTTAAGTCTTGCGCACAAGAGGGGGCTGTCCCCATTTTCATGTGCAGCCAACTTCTTCCCCTCTCCCTCACACTCTAGCTGAGCATTGCAAGAACCATAGGAGAAAGAAAGACTAAGCTAACTCACCTTCCCTCACCTCTCAAAACCGTGGCTCAAGAACACCAAGCAAGTGAAGTGTGAGTTTCTCCTCTTTTCCCCCACACTGTTCAGCCTTGGTACTCACCCTTGGAAGCTGTCCAAGATTGTCCTCCTCACCATTTATGCGCATAGATCATCTCTAGGAAGGGTGGACTTGTTGTGTAGTAAAACTAGAAGGTGTGGTGTGTGAGCAAGAAGTGTGTGCTACAAGAGGTAAGCCTAGAACTTAGACCTCTTTCATGGTGTGTAATCATGTGTGTTCTTGAATGCCTCTTTGAATATGTTTTGTTTTGGATTCTTGAATGAGTATGGTAAAGGAATAAGGATAGAGCTATTTTATGAGGATTTGTATGCATGAAAGTCTCATGGTTATGCTTAAGAAATATGCCACTGTTTTTGTATGAATATGCCACTGTTTTGAAGAGAAGTATGCCACTGTTTCCCTATGAATGTGCCACTGTTTTGAGGATAAAATGCTCACTGTTTCGGTTTGATAAGATCACCTATTTGATGCCACTGTTTCTGCACACAATACCCACTGTTTTAGTGCCTCACATGCCATTGTTTCTGCATAAAATGCTCACTATTTTAGTGTCATCACATGTGCCACTATTTCTGCATAAAATGCTCACTGTTTTAATGCCATACATGTCACTGTTTTGCACCAAAAATACTCACTGTTTTAGTACTTAAGGAGCCACTGTTTTTGCATAAAATAACCACCCTATTGATGTTCAAACCCCACTATTTATGCCACTGTTTTAATGTCCAAAAATCATGATTTATGCCACTGTCTTAATGCTCAAAAACCACCAATTATGCCACTGTTTCAATGTTCAAAAATCATCACTTGTGTCACTGTTTTGGATGCTCAAATGTACCATTCATGCCACTGTTTTAATGTTCAAAAACCACTCTCTTTGCCACTGTTTTTGATGTGCAAATATCACCACTAATGTCACTGTTTTAATGATTAAATGTTACCATTCATGCCACTGTTTTGATGCACAAATAACACTACTTATGCCACTGTTCTGCCACTGTTTTGAGGTCCAAAATGTCACTGTTTCTGTTTTAAAATGGTCACTGTTATGCTGTAAGGTGCTGCTGTTTTTCTGCTGTAAAACGTCACTGTTTCTGTCCACTGTTTTTAAGTAAAACGTCACTATTTCTGTCCACTGTTTTTAAGTAAAACGTCACTGTTTCTGTCCACTGTTTTTAAGTAAAACGTCACTGATTCTGCCACTGTTTTCAAGGAAAAAGTCACTGTTTCAGCTCACTGTTTTAAGAACCAACGTCACTGTTTTCTGCTGTAAAACGCTGCTGTGTGCTCACTGTTTTTCTGCTGTAAAACACTGCTGTACGCTCACTGTTTTCCACTGTAAAAAACTGCTGTATGCTCACTGTTTCTGCTGTAAATCGCTGCTGTAAATGATTGGTTGTAATTGATTTAGGTGCGCTTAAGAAGTGAGATACTTCGCTGCTGTTTGGTATTGTTTAAGGCACGCAAGGTAAGTGTCAGGCGATATTACCTAATGTGACTATTGACTACTGGTATAAAATTGTGACATGATGCTCCATACTCCGTAAAAGAATTATGTTCCTTATGATGAAAGGAAACTGCCAAAAATGTGCCGTGATGGCTATATGATTATGAGGTAAAGACGTTATGTGGCAGCATAACGCATATGAAAAGTATATGTGCCGTGATGGCTATATGAAAGGTATATAAGCATGCACCTTACATCATACCGCATTTTTGTACGTTTTGTGTGTGAAAGCATAGCATGGCATGCATGTACAAAGAGCATATAGGTCTTGCTTTTTAGAATAGTTATGTACAGGACCATGTGTTTGAGCAAGCATCATATAGGCATCCCCAAGGTACCGGGGTATGGGACACTTGGCATCAGTCCGCATAGGCCCACAGTTGGAATCCACATGGAGCTCAGGTGCCAAGGGATATTTGATTCCACTATGAAGTGCGCGCACGACGGTGCTAAAAGCGCAAAGGAAAGGCGTTATATACGCAATATATGAATATGATGAAAAGGAAAGGCGTTATATGCGCTATATATATGAATATGATGAAAAGGAAAAAGGAAAAGGAACAAGGATATGTTGAAGTGACTGTTTATGATTTTGTGCCTAGTTAATACTGTTATATTACTGGTTTTGTTGCCACACTACTGGGATTATTCTCACCCCTTCGGGGCTGCTATTTTCCTAAATGGCAGGAGGACGTAAAAGCATTTGAAGGCATGATGTTTGCTGTTGCTTGCTGATGAATGGACTTGTACTGTTGCTGTTTGACTGATTGGATGACTGTAATGATTAATATTTTGGTACTCTTGGATGACTGTAGACTCTATCATCTCTATTTTATCTTGAACTTTACGAACAGCGGCTATTTTGGAACACGTTTGTGAAAGGAATTTTTGAAAGACTTAAGTGCTGAAATTTCTACAGTGCACCTTACGGGTGGTGTTTTTATGAGCAAACGAACTCCGATTTTCTATTATTTTATATGCACGCGAAGCCCCCAACGTGCTCTTTCTAAATCACTTGAAATATTTTTTATCGTCCAAACAGAAATGATGTGAATTTTAAAACGCGTTACGGATTTGAAATCATCAATGAGGATCTCTGTTAGCTTACGTGACGTTGAAGACTCTAATTCCGCTTAGCAAACGACTCTCTTGGATGCATACAAGGGAGGGCGTTACACAAATCTGCATCTGTTGATTTATTTCAAGATAAACAAAATGAGTATGCTACTCCCTCAAGTCAAAACAAACCAACAGTAGAAGGTCCCCCGGATTTGTATGTTCTTGATCCGGGTAAAAGACTTCCTATTATGAGATTTGCGAAGAGTGCTCAAGAAAGGGAAATGATTCGAAGAATTTATCTAACGAATGGTCCTTGTCAACCAAAACTTGACAACTTTCCTCAATCCTTAATTGGGGGTAAAATGCGTATATTTAATCCCCAATGGTACAATAAGTTTGGCACTTGGTTGGAGTATATTGAATCAAAAGATGTTGTATTTTTCTTGCATTGTTATCTATTTAAATGTGAGCATGGTGATGGAAGGGGTGGTCATGATTCATTTGCAGGAGAAGGATTTAGCAGTTGGAGGGACAAACAACGACTTTTTAAACATATTGGGAAAGTTAGAAGCATTCATAAGTTGTGCTTCAGTGCTGCCAAAGATTTGATGAATCAAAATCAACATATTGATATTGTTGTGTCTGGCATTTTTTACAAAACCAAACAGGATTATCGTATTCGTCTGAATGGTTCTATTCGATGTATTCGATATCTCATACAACAAGGTTTGGCTTTCCGGGGACATAATGAGACAGATGCTTCAGTGAATCAGGGAAATTTTGTGGAGCTTGTAAAATTCCTTTGCGAAAGCAATGAGGAGGTAAATAATGTATCTTTGAATAATGCCCCAGATAATCTCAAAATGATAGCTCCCTCAATTCAGAAAGATATTACTAGTGTTGCTGCTAGTTTAGTTACCAGAGCTATTATTTCAGATATTGGGGATAATTTCTTCTCTATACTAGTTGATGAAGCTCGTGATGTATTAATTAAAGAACAGATGACCATTGGTTTAAGATAAGTGAACTGCAACGGTGACACTATTGAGCATTTTCTTGGTCTTGTTCATGTTTCAGATACTACAGCCAGTTCACTTAAGAAACGATTGAGATAATTTTTGCCAAAAATGGCTTGAGCTTGACAAAGATTCGTGGTCAAGGTTATGATGGCGCAAGCAATATGAGTGGTCAATTCAGTGGTCTGAAAAGCTTGATTATAGTTGAAAATAATTCTGCTTACTATTTTCACTACTTTGCACATCAACTTCAGTTAGCTCTAGTAGCTTGTGCTAAAAATGTTTACGCTTTGACTGATTTCTTTAATTATATACCGTTGTTGTGTAATGCAATTGGTGCTTCTTGCAAAAGAGTAGATATTTTGAGAGAAAAATAATTTGATGAGCTAGTAAAAAGTATTGCAAGCGATGATGTTCAATCAGGGAGAGGCTTAAATCAAGAAATGAGTTTGTCACGACCAGGGGACACACGTTGGAGCTCACATTGCCGATCATTGGTAAGTCCGAGTACATTGTTTGATCCTGTGCTTGATGTGCTAGAAATTATAAAAGATGGTACAACTCTTATCCATGCAGAAAGGTCTAAGCCTCTGGCCTTAGGATGCGTATGCAAACTTTTGAATTTGTATTACTTTTGAACCTGATGATCAAGGTCTTGGCAATAACGAATGAGTTGTCACAAGCACTTCAAAGAAAAGATCAAGATATTGTAAATGCTATGACTCTTGTAAAAGTTTCAAAGGTGTTATTACAGAAGATGAGGGATAATGGGTGGGATAATCTATTTAAAAATACTTCTGATTTTTGTATAAAACATGATATAGATATCCCTAACCTGGAAAGTGCACTTGCATTACAAGGGAGAACAAGGAGAACAAAACATAGAGGACCAATTACTCATCTGCATCACTATAAGGTTGACATATTTTATGCAGTGATAAATACTCAAATTCAAGAGTTGAATAATCGTTTTAGTGAAGTTAGTTCAAATTTGTTGGAATGCATGGCATGTTTAAATCCGTGCAACTCTTTCTCGGCATTTGACAAAGGTAAGTTGTGTGAATTTACTAGCTGTTATCCTTCGAATTTTGATTTGAATGATTTTTTCATGCTTGAATATCAGCTCGACACGTATATTTTTTATATGCAAAGTGATCCTGATTTTTTGAATCTGCAAAGAATAACTGATCTTGCCAAGAGAATGGTTGAAATGAAAAAACTTATTGTGTATCTTTTGGTTTATTTACTTGTAAAGTTAGCATTAACTTTGCCCGTAGCAACTGTATCTGTGGAAAGAGCATTTTCAGCTATGAAATACTTTAAGACTGCACTTTGTAATCGGATTGGAGATGAATGGTTGAATGATTGTTTAGTGTCATATATTGAAAAAGATGTATTTGATAGCATTGGTAATGAGGCAATTATGATGGAATTCCAAAAAATAAGGCCTAGAAGAATGACATTGTAATTATTTTCATTGTAATATATTTTTATTATTAAAATATATGTACTTGAACTTGAGTGCCCACCCTTCTTCAAATTCCTGGATCCGCCACTGTGTGTGTGGTTCAATGACAATGTGAGAGATTATCACAAAAGCAACGAGCAATACCAAGGATAAGGGAAGAATTGAGGGTATCATTCATAAGGAGGCTAATAAATGATGATGTTGCTTGTGAAGAACAACTCCGAATGAATACTTACACATTTGGAGTGTTGTGTTCTCTTGTACATGTTGAGAGTAAGCTAAAGGAAGATGAGTTAGTATGAATAGAAGAAAAAGTAACTATGTTTTTACACATATTAGCTCACCATACTAAAAAACGTGTCACTAAGCACTACAAAAAAATTACGTGATTTGTTGAGATCTTTTACTATAGGTTAATAAAATCCCCATAAAAGATATAAATTCTGTCACTTTTACTGAACGCCACTTTGCCAAAATTTTATTATTAATTTATATAAAATGATAGGTTTTGTCGGCCGTAATTTATATAATTTGAAGACTGCTACAACTTTATATATGTATATTTTAAAAAATATATTATTTTTCTTCAAACCCTAACACACTTTGTTAAGCAGCACCTTCCTAACGCCTTATTCTTCTTATTCTATCTCCCAAGCGTATTTCCTCATTAGAATCATGGTGTGGTGTCTACACTAAGGTATTTTCTTCATCCTTTTTATCGAGCATGAAGAAAATTGGCTAATTTTAGAACTCTGAACTCTCTTGCCAGATTACAGAGACGATGGTTGTTGGAAATCTCATTCCTCTGATATCACTTGTTAGAGATGGAATAAAAGAACAGAACAAGTATAGTAATATCAAAATTTTACAAAACAAAGCACAATAAAAAATACAAGTGTTACAACATTATGACTAATTTTTCTCTCAATATAACTCTTTTTAAACTCTCTTCTTCTCTCTAAGGCTTTGTTTGAGAGTTTGTAGGGGAAGGGAAGCAAGGAGATCCAAGGGAGAAGGAGGGAAAGGAAGGGAAGAAAATTGGAGGGTATTCTCTTCCATTGTTTGGGAGTTAAAAAAAAGGTAAGAGAGAAATTGGAGGGTTAATGAAATATTTTTACTATTTACCCTTCTTTTTTCAATTAATATAAATATTATATCTTACAAATATAATCAAATTTAAAATTTCAAAACAACATTATTTACGTATTTTCACAATACTAAAAAAGAGCATATTTTTGACAAAATTTCTACGTTTCAAACGACGAAAATTTGGTCAAAAAATTACATTTTGTCGGAATAATTTTCGTCGAAAGGCGTCGAAATTTTTATCTGATGCAATTTTTTAGAAAAATAAATTTTCGGTCGAAATTTTCGATAAAATTTAGTTTTTGTCAAAAGTTTTGATGAAAATGATTTCTTAAATATTTTCGACGGAAAAAAGAATTCCGTAAAAAAATTTGACGAAATATTTTCCATCCAAAATTTTCGATGAAAATATGTCTCGGTGAAAATTTGACGGAAATTTTTTTGTCAAAATTTTTGAGGGAAAAATTTCTATCAAAACTTTCGACGAAATTTAGATTCTGTAAAAAAATTTGATGAAATATTTTTTTCATTCAAATTTTTTACAGAAATGTTTTCTTGTCAGATTTTTTACGGAAACATTTTTCGTCGAAATTTTTTGATGAAAATGTGAGTTGAAAATTTTAATAGAAATATTTTTTATCGAAAAATTTTGAAGAAAATATTTTCCATTGAAAATTTTGACGAACTTTTTTTCGTCAAAAAATATGACGCAAATATTTCCGTCAAAAACTTTTGAAAGAATTTAGATTCTGTAAAAAAATTTGACAAAAATATTTTGGTCAGAACTTTTTACATAACTGTTTTTCGTCACAAATTTTTACGAAAATATTTTTCATCACAAATTTTTACGAAAATATTTTTCGTCAAAAATTTTCATCTGAAATGTGTTCCGTTGAAAATTTTGATGGAAATATTTTCGTAAAATTTTTTTACGAAAATGTTTTCCGAAAAAATTATTTTTTGTCGAGAATTTTCGATGGAAATGTGTTTCGTTGAAATTTTCGACAGAAATATTTTTCCTTCAGAAGTTTGATGAAATATTTTCGTTGACAGATTCGACGAATTTAAATTCTATCAAGAATTTTTCCTGAATTTTTTTTTCGAAAATAATTTATCTTAGTGATTATGACCAAATCTTGTTCCATCTCTAATTCCGTCTTTTGTATCATCGAAAATGTTTTTTCGTCTCTATTTTCGACGTAATATGATTTTCGTCAAAATTTTTTTCACTATTTTTGTCGAAATGTTTTTCGTCAATAAATTTATCGGTATTTTAGACTTTTCTAATAATGTCATATTTAAAAATGATTCATATTTATATAGTTTTCACATTTTATTGCTAAGAATAGATAAGTAGTTTTCAATATTTTCTCCTTAAAACCCTCCAAATTAGGAGAACTTTAATTTTAAGCGTGAGAAGGATTTTGTAAAAATCTCTATTTCCCTTCCTCCATAATTTTAAACTCCCAAATAAGGAAAGGACTTATTAAAACCCTGTCTTCCCTTTCCTCCTCCTCCTGAAACTAACTCCCACACAAAGTCTAAGAGTATTTCAATATTATTTTTCTCTCACTTATGCACACTATTTCTCTTTCTCTCAACTAGTGATTCAGCACTCTATCTCTCTTTTCTATCACTCAACTAATATCACTAACTCACTTATTTACTACAACATGCACCTATATTTATAGACTTCACTAACCGACTTGTCTTCTAACTTTACGAACTTTCCTAATATCATATTCAAAGACTACAACATTCATTACCGTCTTTTTCTACTTTGCCAAATTGTCTTCTCTTTCATTTTTTATTATTTTTATAGCAACTACAACTTTCTACAACATTTGACTCTTCACCTTTTATTTGATAAGCTAGAAACTTCAAGAACACGGTGAAGGAAATGAGCCTTGTCTCTTCTAGATTGTTTGTGTAGCTTGCACATACTTCCAAATAATTATTAATGATAGTCGCAAAGTGTGATTTGAATTCTAACAATGGTGCCTTGTCTGAGTTTGTACTTGTGTCCATGGTCGCAGATCGAAGCTCTGAAATGTCATTAGTGTTGGGTATGCACTTTGCACTAAGCCCAATGGCTTTAGTGAGAGCCCAAAGACCAAGTCTAACCCATGAAGCTTAGGGTTAGTTGGATTGGGCAGGTATATATGGAACATATTCTTCACTTGTGCCTCCTAGGGTAAAAACACATCAGAAACAAGAAACACTCCAAGATGTTCATCATCTGAACAGTTGCCCACACAACTCCCTGATCCCCTTGAGTCATAGCCCGGAAGATCAATCGTAGAGCGAATTTTGCAACTATTAGTGGTGTGTTGCTGCAGATCGTGAGGCTAGAGAAGGAGATTTGTACGTGAGGAATTGTCACGCTCGCTTCTTCACCCCAGGTAATCAAAACTGTGTCTTAATTCTTCATCACAGTGGTACGATGCGCTTTCGCGTTTCTGATGATATACCTTCATGTGGTATCAGAGCCGGATTGTGATGGGAATTTAGATCAATTTTGATTTATTTTTCTATGTGATTTTGAAAATATGGCACCTTTATTCTGTATATGATATTGATATTCGTGTTGTTAATTGTTTATAGTTCGTTTTCATAAAAGATTAAATTTTAATCGGTAAAAATGCTTTAATCCATGGTTAAGGTCTCTCGTGTATTTCTCGATTTGTAACAAGGAGGCTAATCCCATATGATTAGGTTTCTTCCTTGATATTTTTATTTATTTTCGGAATTTCTATGTATTTTTCCAACATTTTGTAAAAGTTCAAGATCGAGAAACCGCGAGGAAGATGAGCAGCCAGCACTGTCAGACACTTTTCGATGACTTCCCGATCTCAGAATGGGGCGATCTTTATATGGTTGGAAAGAGGACGGAAAGACGAATGCAACGGTGGGTGGATCGCCATGCGCCTCCACAATCGGCTGAGAGTGGCTGCCACTCTCCGGCAAAGAAAGAGAGAGTGTGGGAGCGTCCGGCCACCTTTTTGGGTGGTTCCAGCGGCGGTGCACTCGTCTCTCTGTGGTGGTCCTTCCCCTGGAGTTTCGGCCTGAGTTGACTTCGGGTGACGGCACGGCAGACCTGACGGCTAAGGTTCCTCTTTCGCGTCCTAGGGTTTCTCGCCAGAGGATTGGGTCTTTGGGCTTTTGGGCCCATGGAAACCCTAAAGGGGCTTGAGACAGATACTATGGGTTATGCGAAAGTCGAATTCCAAAGTTGTAATATTTTTATTTTATTTTTAAAAAAAATAGGGAAGCCATGGATTAAAGTAATTAGAATTTATCATTTAATGCATTTATTGATTGGTATGAATTATATGTTCGATTAACATGATATTTACGATAACATGTCATATAGGATAGGAAGGTGCCATATTGTTGCATGATCACATGTCATACGTCCATATTTACTATTATGTTGTTACCGACTAGCATGATAGTTTATGCGCATAGTTCTTGATTTTAAATATTCAAGTAAATAAAATTATGATTATTATGATTTTAGAAACAAAATCTAGATTAATTGTTATATTAATTTTGAAAATTTATTAATTATTATGATTTTGGTAAAATCTAGAATAATCAAAGTGATTATTTTTGGAGTTTAAAATAAGACAAATTAGCAAGATAATTTCCTAAGAGAAAATTGTTTGAAGAAAATAATTTTTTGTGGGCTTTCTGAAATGGTCATGGAATAACACACGCTGCATACAACATTCATGTATCATGAATGTGTGGAGCACACGCTGACGTAAAATGACCGAATTTCAGGACCTTAATGCTTTCAAAATTATGTTAAGCTAATTGCCCGTTTTCCGGCTCCCTTACTTACATAGTTTTTGAAATCAAACAAAATTATTTTCGAATGAAACATTTCTTGGAAATGGGAAAATTCTAAAATTTTAAAATATTGAATGGGTGAAGGTTTTTTAAAATTAAGTTTTCAAAAACCTAAGGGCTCCAATTGTGGGTTTATTAGTGAATGGTTATCGCTGAAGCCCCATCGGATAAGGATAATCGGATTTCACTAGATTAAACCTTAATATTTTCAAAATTTTAGTAAAATTTTGTATAGCCCATCGTCGGCAACACTTAGACACTAAAGATAATTTTGGAAGTAAACAATGGTTAAATACATTCAACTTAGGTAAAGTTGTTAACCCTCCCATCGAGGCTCTGGCAATGGAACTAAAGGCCCAAATAACAATGTTAGTTTTACAAGTATCTTGCCCATCGTAAGCCTTGTAAAGATAACTAATGGATTGTTCAACAAAAACGATTAGTAGTTATTAGAATCTACTAGCGATATATTTGTTTGTTGTTAATACTAGTTTGTAATTAGTGTGCTTTGACTGTTTTTCAGAAAAATGTCTTCATTCAATCCTTTAGCAACTATTTTGAGCCAAAAACCTATGGATGGTACAAACTACAAACAATGGAAAACTAACCTTGATATTGTTCTACAATATGAAAAGCTGAACTTTGTACTGACCACCCCAATACTAGCGCAGCCTGCTGAAGATGCGCCTGAGGCAACAAAGGCCCAATTTCAGCAGGAGAAGGAGAAATGAGAGAAGGCAAATGTGGCAGTTCGCTGTTACATTTTAGCCAGTCTTGCCAATCACCTTCAGGAGCAGGTAAGCATGGTTGAAAGTGGAGCAGCTATGCTTCAGACTCTTGATGGCATGTTTGCTACGTCTAGCAGCTCTGCTAGGCAGATTGCGCTGAATGCTGTCACTAAGACAGTAATGTCTGGAGGAAGTGTGCGGGATCATTGTTTGTCAATGATTGCAAACTTCAAGAAGGCTGAGGATCATGAGGTTAGGTTTGAACAAGAAGTGAAAATTGACCTTCTCGTACAATCACTCCCTGATTATTTCAATCAGTTCAAGATGAACTATAATATGAATAAGTTGAATCTTGATCTCACTCAACTGATGCACGAGCTTGAGAGTGCTGAACAGTCTCTGGTCAAGCAGGGCAGCGCATTTTTTGTTGGTGAGGGTTCTGGAAAACCTAAGGGGAAACCCAAGAGTAAGAAAAAGAACAAGAAAAAGAAGAAATCGGGGATTCCAGTAGCCAGGCCTGTTGCAGTGAGGCAGTCGAAAGGCAAGTGCTTCAAATGCGGTCAACAGGGGCATTGGAAGAAAAATTGTCCTCGTTTGAATCAGCAAGGTATGGGTAATTTATTTGTGATTGAGGCTTGTTTAGTGGAGAATTATAATGATTTATGGATCATTGATTCAGGAGCCACTAATCATGTTTGTTGCTCTTTGCAGTGGTTCAAACATAGCTTGCCGATCAGTGAAGGACAAAGAGTGTTGAAGCTTGGCAATGGGGAACTTGTGTCTGCACTAGCAGTAAGACAAGTTATTTTATCTTTTAATAATTGCAGAACTTTGGTTTTGGAAGACTATTTGTTTATTCCGGATTTTAAGAGGAATTTGATTTCTGTTAGTTGTTTGTTTAAACATGGTTTGACAGTTCAATTTAATTCCTCAGTTACTATTAGAAGTTCATCTTCTTTTATCTGTTCCGGTGAATTGATTAATGGTCTGTATTTCCTTAGTCCTGCACCCTATGAAATTAATCATGTTGAATTAGAGGATGATGAGCATACTCATTCTTCAAAGAAAAGAAAAGTTTACAATGAAGCTTACCTTTGGCATTTGAGATTGGGTCATATTAATTCTAACAGGATACACGTTTTGGTGAAAAGTGGGATTTTAAAATCCCTGGACTTTGAACCAATGTCAGTATGTGAATCTTGTTTAGAGGGAAAAATGACTAAGAGATCCTTCAAAACCAAAGGGAATCGTGCCACACTTCAGCTGGAATTGGTACATACTGATGTATGTGGACCAATGAATGTCCAGGCCAGAGGCGGGTATCAGTGCTTCAACACATTTACTGATGATTACTCTAGATTTGGACATGTGTACCTGATGCGTCATAAGTCTGAGGCTTTTGGAAAATTCCAAGATTTTCAGGTTGAGGCAGAAAAGCATCTTGGTGTTCAAATTAAGACTCTTCGGTCTAACCGCGGGGGTGAATACCTATCTGGCGAGTTCAGGTCTTACTTGACCAAAGAGGGGATAGTTTCACAATTATCTTCTCCTGGGACATCCCAGCAGAATGGAGTCGCTGAAAGGAGAAATAGAACTCTTTTAGAGATGGCAAGATCGATGCTTAGTTATTCACCTTTGCCTGATTCATTTTGGGGATATGCCTTAGAAACTGCTATGTACCTTTTGAACTTGGCTCCATCAAAATCTGTTTTAAAGACACCAATAGAATTATGGAAAGGGTGTAAGCCCAGCTTAAACCATATTCGGATTTAGC